>JBBPDC010032529.1:0-12215 GCA_037974485.1 Hemigrammopetersius urotaenia | reverse complement strand
GATGAAAGAGTTTTGGTAGTTGACAGTTTAGTTTTTACAATGGGATTTTGTGTTTTAGCAATTCAGAAAAACTGTAACAAGGAACATTTGCATTTCTCCACAAATATTTGCATTTTAAGGTAGTTTTGAGAAACAGTTCTCAAGACTACCTTAAAATTAACATAATGAAAGGATTATGTGCTTAATGAAAGGATCTAAATTTGACTTACCAAGACAAAATTGAATTCAATTTGTTTTTGACAGATCTAATATACTTTGCATATTTTAATTTTGTGGAAATAAGAGAGAGGGAGGCATGGAGAGAGAATTAAAGAGAGTTGAGAGGGAGTGAGAAAGAGAGACAATGTGAAAGAAAAAATGGAAAGAAAAGGAGAGGGGAAAGAGTGAAAGACAGATACAAAGAGAAAGAGAGAGAGAGAGAAAGATTGAGGGAGAAAGAGAAAAAGAGAAAAAGAGACAAAGAGAAAGAGAAAAAGAGAGAGGGGTTAGAAAGAGAAAGACAGAGGGAGAAAAAAGAGAAAGACATTGGGAGAGAGAGCAAGAGAGAGGGAGGAGAAGTCTTTCTAATGGTGATTCATGCTCTCCGTCAGCTCCCTTGGCAGGGCCGGTTCGATCCCGTGTTCACTGCGCTGTAACATGATCCCCGCCAACATCATCATAACTGCATGTTCGTGGTGTTTGGGCACTGACTTATTGATTTGCCTGCTTTTCAGCCACGAGCAGTGATGGATAGATCAGACTCGCTGCTCTGAAAAACAGAGGAGGGGGTGGATTTCTGGATTTCAGAAGGGGACAGGGGTCAGTGATCAACCGCCCTGTTTGCGCCACACTGTCATTAATAGGTTTCAACACAGGACACACATGGCATTTGACAGAGCTTTACAGACCCTTCACTCGTCAGCCTAAGGAAGCGGTGTGGAGTCACAGTGAATGCAGCTATACCTCGGGACGTTCACTTGACACCATCTGAATCCCCCCCAAATTTGGGTCATACTGTGGATCTCAAAATCAGATCTTGTCACAGATTGTATTATGCTCAGATCCTATAATGGGTCCCAATACTGAACCTTATTTATCTCTCAAATAAAGATACAATTAAATACATAACATTAGATTGGATTCATTCTCAAACATCTAAAAAATTTCAAAAGTCTCTTAATTGTACACCGTGAAGTCAGATGTTCAAGATTTCAAAATGAGATCTCACTGCAGATGAGATCTATTATGTACCCCAAGGTCATATTCAGGTGTCATTAAAAATCTTAATCTCATAATGTACCTGTCAGATCAGATCTCAAAATGGAATCTCTTAATTATGTGTCTTGAAACTGGACATTTAAAAACAGATATCCTAACAGCAGGTCTCCTTATGTAATAAGATCTCAATAAGGATCTAGGAATATCGTTTAAACGTGCAATCTCAAACCAAATGTCCTTAAGGATCTCATAATCATCTCAATTTAGATCCACAAAATTAGGCTTTTTTAGCAAATTCTGATATCTCAATACAGAAATGAAATCAAAATTGCTTCTCATTTTGGATTGGTCATCTAATACAGATTTTAATATCAGATCTCAATGCAAATGTTAAAAAGAATGGATCCCAAATAATGGATCCCAAACAGAATCTTTTTACAATCATTTACAAATACGATATACATCCGATCTAGCAGCATTTGCCAAAGTGGCTCATACCACTTAAGATGTTTTCATGAGGCACATTTTTTATCCAAAAAATTTGATTCGGGCCACTTCAAACATGTAATGTGAGCGTAACCCAAACCAGTCGAAAAATGTAAGGAAACTAAAATGATACAGTTGGTTCCTCTGTCGTCGGACAGGACTGGGATGTTTATAATGTCCCCCAGCTCAGGACGTCCCACACTGCTGTCCTGGGAGGGTTAGACAGAGCCATTGAGGCGCATCCAGGAAGCTCCAGCTCGTCTCTCCGGCTTGCAGAGGAAGCAGCAGAGGCTGGCAGGGGAAGATGGCGCTGTATTGTTCTGCCAGCTGCCTGACAGGAAGTGATTTAGCACCGGCGAGGCCCGGGGGTTTGGGGTCAGGAACACAGCGCCACGGCCTGGGCCTGCAGCTCCACGGCCGTAACATGGCAGCATGAATCATCCCTGACCTGCACCTGACCTGAGGCCTGGTACCATCTCAGCCTCATCCAAACCCCCCCTCCAACACACCCACCAAGCCCCCTCTGAGGACACTAACATGACAAATCTGGTGTTTATTTACTCAAAAAAAAGGGAAAGGGTAAAAAAGAGCAGCGGGGCGGAAGAGAAATTGTGGAGAAAATCAATAGTGGAGTTACAGGGGCTTGGCCCCCCGATCAGAGTTTTTCCACACAGGAGCTTCGGCCTTCAAACCCACCAGCAACAACCAAAACAAACGAGGAAATTATTTACACTCACAGTTCACTAAAGATGGAGAAACTATGTGGAAAAGTGTATACCCTAAACTCTCCATCCAGACCCCAGTCATTGTTGGGTTCTTGTCTGTCAAAAATGTAAAGAACCTAGTAATAACCCTCCTCTTCAGATCACACACTCACACACACACACACACACAGGCAGACACACACACACACATGCACACACACACGTACACACACACGCATACACTAATGATGAAGCAATTCATTGTGTTATTTACTGTGTAATTAATAGTATAATAACAATTATGTTCCAAAACTACAGCAAATATCTCTGGATCACTAAGGTCTGAGATGCTCCATATTTCTAAAAAGGAAGCCAGATCCATAATTACTAGCACCCTTGGCAAGATGGATATAAAGTAAAAACAAAATGTGATTAATTAGCTCCCACAATGAAAATGTTAAATAAAAGCAAACATTTAATTAAAGTAAATGTTTCCTGAGGAAACAATACGCCATGTGTCATAATTATGCATAAACTAAACAGATTTCTGTATCAGACTGACATTTATTATATGTATTACATAACCTCACTGCCGGAACAAAACCTTGTACATCTATGCCATTTTAAACATATTTCTAAAATTAAAATATCACCCTGAACACCAGAAAGAAATTTCATGAGGAACAGATCAACAGAGAGACTGACCAGACTGACTTAGAATACAGCATTGTGCAAAAGTCTTCTGGCCAGTTTAAAGCCATTTTTCTGAGCAGTGAGGGACATTCTGCCAGCAAATACACAAGTTAACAGAACAAATACAAACAAATGAGAAAGCATTAAATGATATCCAGATTTGTTTTGTTTGTAAGAAATACTTTAGGTTTTGTGGTGGAAGAACACAGGTTCGGTTCCAGATATCTTTTCAAAACTCAGCAGCTCCCGATTAATGAAGTCTCCACTGAGCTGAAAGTATTTGAGGTATTTAATGTGAAATACAATGTAAAAGTCATGGGCTTCCATGATGAGAGGTCTGTGAATCATTAAGCAAATACACAGAAACACATAAATCACTAATTACTGTTTTAATGTTATTTGTATACATTCTAATATTGTGATACTGCTCTTTAAAGCATAGACTGCTCAGCTAAACAGCTTTTAACTTTCTCAGGTGTCTACTGCAAGATCCCGTTATTTTTTCCCCCGTCCTGTAGTTCTGGAGATACAAGGTTTTGTCCCGACAAAAGTTATGTAAAATATGAATGAATCCTAGAGATCAGTGCTGGAGGGCTTGAAACCCATTGCAGAACTGACAAATCACACATATGTATATGTCTGTGTGCCGGGGTGGTATAAATTACAGAAATAGAAAGCAATATATAAACATATGCTGCTCAGCTAAACAGGTTTTACATAGAATTTTCTCAGGTGTCTAAGACTTTGTATGGTCTTGTAAGATCTCATTAAGTACTGTAAAGTTCTGGAGATACAAGGTTTTGTCCCAACTGAGTCAACTAAACAGTGCAGGAGGACTCTGAGTACCTACAGAATGACTCCTAACGTAAGAGCAGGATTGTGGACATGAACGAACGATGGGGTTGCTATTGATCTGCCATGCATTTGACGGACAGCTGAGAAGGAAATCCACGGCAACGGCGTCTGACCCCCGAAACCCTTTGCAAAATCGACAAATCAGCCTAGCAAGGCCTCGCCTCGGGCTGACAGAGATGAAAACATGTCCTAAAAAACACAGCCATCAAGGTTCCTGTCATATCTTACATCATCCTGGACAAAAAAGTAAAAAAATAACTAAAAAAACAAAGCCTTGGCCAGGGGATGAAAGTGTGAGAAAATGGGAAGTAATTCTAAACCATTTTCTGCCCACAAGCACCCTCTCTCTCTCTCTCTCTCACACACACACACACACACACAGACACACACGAGCTTCAGGAAGACAAATGGTTCAGAGCCAATGACGGAGTGGCTGGCCCACAAATCACCCATGTTGGCCGGTCCAAGCCGCCCCCCCCCGCCGGCCCCTTCCATTAGTCATCAGCACGCAGGGAGCAGACCCGCCGCTGTAATTAGACAAGGACAAATGTGCAGCCGTGGACACCGGTGGCTCCGGCCGCTAAATAAGGGGCCCGTTACCGTCCCGGCCAGTGGGCGGAGGGGCAGAGGGGGAGAGGGAGGGTGAGGGATCCTCCAGACCACGGCGGGACCCACTCGTTTGTTATTCAGTGACCCGAACACCAACGAAAGCCAGCGGCAACACCCTGAGAGTCCGGTCCAGACCTGAACCCTCAAACAATATACAGAACACAGGGCTGGACAGGAGTCTAGAAACAACAAAAGTTTGGGGATGCATGGGTGTGTGTAAGTGTGTGTGTGCGTGTGTGTGCGTGTGTGTGTGTGTGTGTGTGTGTGTGTGTGATAGGAAAAGTTGGCTCCAATTGGCTCAAATTCTCTACAGGACGAGGACAGAAACACCAAACTGCCATCAAATCAACCAATCAAAAGTTTTGAAACAATCTGAAAAAGTTTTTAAAATAACCCAGAACCGCAAATCCACCAAGGATCCAGAAAAATCGACAGTTTGGGGATGCATAGGTTTGTGAGGGGTTGTGTGTGTGTGTGTGTGTCTGTGCTCAATAGAAAAAGCTAAATTGATTCCAATGGGCTAAAATTCCCTGCAGACCCAAAATCAAATTTGATCAAACATCAAATTATCACCCAATCATCCGATCAAAAGTTTTGGGGTCGGTTTTTTCAAATAATGGCTGGCCAAAAGTATGGAACCTCCAACAATAGGTTTGTGATGGACCATGTGTGCGTATGTGTTCAGTAGAAGCAAAACTCCCAGATCGTCCCATCAAAAGTTTGGAGATGGCCTCAAATATACATTTTCTTGTTTTGTTTGTTGTAAATGGGAAATCAGTGCATTTTCCTTCCACAAACATTTCTCTGAGTGAATCATGTTATCTGGGAGGACATGATATTATTGGTTAAAACTGTTTGTATCTGCTCACTGGTGCACTGTGATGCAATCAAGCATTATAAGGTTTTATAGGTTGGCAAAAGTCAATTCGCTTTTAAAGAGAAATAATTCAGCCTTTTAAATGATGTATGCAAATGTTTGGGAGCCCTGAACACACTTCTGCACATTTTAACACATAGTTACTGTTTATTTGCTGAATTTAATAAAAGTGATGAAATTAATCAAACAAAAAATCTGGCATGTGCAAAAGTAATACTGTATTGTCATATTTACACCTATAATAACACATCAGCATGCAGCTTACACACATAAGAGCATCTTCCTTGGTATGAAGAGAAGCTGTTTTAATAATAGGGGTTCTCATTAAAAGCACACAATAAAACCTTTTGTTTGAAAGGAACTTTAAACGCCGGAGGTCTGAGTTGTAGAATCACACCAAGGGGGGAGAACAGGGATCAGCTGGGTGTGTTTGCAGGCTTTGCCAACCAAGCAGGAGCTCAGCTCATATAATGAATTAGAGAAGATCAAGCTAGAGTAAGGGTAAAGAGTAAAGAGGTGAAGTCGGCCTCAACTTGACTGGGATGAAGATCTGCAGCCACACCAGAACAATATGGATAAGACTGGTGGAGTGTGTCCACTGTTGGACTTCAGTCAGTTTGATCTGGTTGGCAGTTTTTGCCTTTATATACACATACACACACATATACATACTATATATATATATATATATATATGTATGTATGTATGTATATGTATGTATATATATATATGCTTTGATTAATATATGTATACATCCATTTATATACATATACAAATAAACCTCAAATATATAGAAGACTTTTTATATTTTAGCTTGAAAAAAAATGTGTGCCTAGATTTGATTTGTATTTTCATTTTAGTATGGCATTTTTACTACTAATTGCAGTTTCTATTAAAGGGTGAAAGTAAAAGTGCCATTTGAGTGGGGGTAAAACATTTTTGCACATAGCTGTATTTATGTCTGATCTGGGACAAAAGATGACCATGGGCCAACGGTGGTTCTTTTACACGTCTGATTTCACTGCTTATTGATGGTGACGACCTCCTGTGAAACAAGTGGTAGATAAAATGAAGAAAATACAAAAAATGTCACTTAAAAAGTCTGTGAAAGTCACTCTTTTTAGGCCTCTTGTGGTGTAAACATTCCCCCGGCCATACGTCATCCACCAATCCCTCCCTGGGCCCCAGGTTTAAGCTAAATAAATAAATAATAGCAACGAACAAGTGAATTAAAGTGGAGCAATAAGGTTTCAGAGTACATTAGGGGAAACATTAGAAGGGAGGAATTAGCAGAAACGGCAGGTCTGAGCGAATCAAATTACACACGCGGCCAGAGCGCCGGGCCAAACAGAAACTGCTGTTCGACGGAAAGGGCCGGGCCCGTATCCACAGAGGAGCGGTGAGTAAAGATTGTTTTGGGTGACCCTTATGGGCGTCCATGGCCGAGGGACCGAGCGGCGGCGATATGGTGGAGCGAGCACTATTGATTCCCACCTAATTTCCTAATTATTTTCGTATCGGATTTCGGATTTCTAAATCGTCATCAGGACACATTAAAAGAAACCTGAGACCCAAGCAGGATTTTTTCTGCCGTGCTAAACATATTTTTTTGTGTTAAAGTTAAAAGAAAAAAGCTGTGAAATGAAGCTGTATATTCAATTTCGCTCCCCAGCTGCTGGACTGACCTTTTTTTTTTCTTTTTTTTAAATGCAGAAACTCCTTCGAAAGCACACGCTGCGATAAACAGTCGTGCGAAAGGAAAGAAAGAGAGATAAAAAATGAAGATGTTGTGCTGACTGGTTCCCCAATGCATATGTTTAGCATCGCATATTTTCTGCATGATCTGCCGCACAATCTGCATGATTTGGCAGTGTGGGGGGGGGGGTTTGGGAGTTCAGCGTTGAGGGGCCTGAGGTGGAGGCACCGTCCAGAGATCTGCAGTAATGAGTTTCAAAAACTGAAGTTTTTAACTACTTTCACATTTTGATGCCTTTTCTTGATTGGGACAGAAAAGTTAATTTGTGTAAGTTGCCTGACCACACAGCTCTGGATTTATGGCTACAGTTCTTTGTTACACAACCTTTGTATTATGTGGTGGTTTGTTAAAAATCTCATCCAAAAGCACATCTTTTCAGACACTGAAAGGTTGTTGCCATGCCGACTACATGCCTACACAAATGCCAAGACCTTGGAGAGATATATTTATTTCATATTTTGTGCTTCAGAACATTTAAATTTAATAATAACAACAATTACAATTGTTATTATTATCATTATTATTATTATTATTATTATTATTATTATTACTATTAGTTATGTGGTACTGCTCCAAAGAACCAAAGAAATCATGACTTGTCCATTGCCCGTTCCCAGCCCGTTCATTTTAAGTGTGTATTTCTGTATTGACTCAGTACTCAAATTTGATCAATCATGACTAGACCTAAGACTTGTCTATATTGACTCAGGATTAAAATGTACACTTCCCTATATTAAATAAGAAATAAAGAATAACTTGAAACTCACTGTACTGACACACGACTCAACTTGAGAGATGCCTACATTGACTCAGGACTGTACCTGACTTGCTTGTATTGGCTCAGGGCATGACTTTAGCGATTTCAGTTCTGACTCAAGACTCAGCATGAGATGTATAAGTCCTGATTAAGGGCTGGTCTTGAGCGTTGTCTGTATTGAATAAAGACGGGATTTGAGACTTAATTATGTTGACTCAGACCTAAGACTTCACTATACTGTGTTGACTATATTGAACCAAGACTAGACTTGAGACTTGTATGTACTGACTGAGGACTCGACTTGAGGCTTGCCTGTACTGACACACAATTTGACTTGAGATTGCCCTGCACTGACTCTACTTAAGACTTGCTTGTACTGAATCAGGACTAGAACTGAGGCTCGCCTGTTTTGACTCAGGAATCAGCTTCTGGCTTTGCCTGTACTGACTCAGGACTTGAGACTTACAGTGAGGATCATAAGTATTTGAACTCAGAAATCATGGAGGGCTCTGAAATTCACATTGTAGGTGCATTCCCACTGTGAGAGACGGAATGTAAAAAATTTTATGATTTATAGAGAATTGATTTGTATTGTACTGCTGCACATACGTATTTGAACACCTGAGAAAATTAATGTTTGGTACAGAAGCTTTTCTTTGCAATTACAGAGGTCAAACGTTGCCCGTAGTTCTTGACCAGGTTTGCACTGCAACAGGGATTTTGGCCCACTCCAGTTTCAGCTCCCTCCAAATATTTTCAATTGGATTTAAGTATGGAGACTGGCTAGGCCACTCCAGAACCTTGAAATGCTTCTTACAGAGCCACTCCTTGGTTCTCCTGGCTGTGTGCTTCGGGACATTGTCATGTTGGAAGACTCAGCCATGACCCATCTTCAGTGCTCTGACAGAGAGAAGTAGATTGTTGCTCAAAATCTCACAAAACATGGCCCACTTCATCCTCTCCTTAATTCTGTGCAGTCGTCCTCTCCCCTTCGCAGAAAAGCCCCCAAAGCATGATGTTTCCACCCCCATGCTTCACAGTAGGGATGGTGTTCTTTGGATGCAACTCCTTCTTCTTTTTCTTCCAAACATGGCGAGTGAAGTTTAGACTAATTTGGTCTCATCTGACGACATGACTTTCTCCCATGGCTCCTCTGGATCATTCAGTGGCAAACTTCAGACGGACCTGGACATGTGATGACTTGAGCAGGGGAACCTTCCGTGCAATGCATTTACATTTACGGCATTTATCAGACGCTTTTATCCAAAGCGACTTCCATTCCCTAACTACAGGGGGCAGTCTCCCTGGAGCAGCTTGGGGTTAAGGGAAGCCAGTGGCTCAGGAACCCAGTGGTGTTTTTTGCTGAAGGTAGGAGTGCAATACAAATAAATTCTTTAAAAATCATACACTGTGATTTCCTGATTTTTTTTTACATTCTGTCCCTCACAGTGGGAATGCACCTACAATGTGAATTTCAGATCCCTCCATGATTTCTAAGTGGGAGAACTTGCAAAATCGCAGGGTATTCAAATACATATGTTCCTCACTGTATCTGTTACTCACAGCTCCTCTGCTGATGCCTAGAGTGTTTTGGTGTCGTTCTCACGTATGTGGACATGGATGAAGCAGAAAAACTGTTGGGAAACTGAAGGTGATGTTACGTGATGTTGCAACTGGAATTTAGTCACAATTTAGCACATACCCTTCCACAGAACCCCTCCAAGCCACTTCCTCTTACACAGGAAACAACAGGCTGTGTGTTCCTCAACACGCTGACTGACCAGATCAGTCCTCAGGTTGCAGTTCCCAAGAAAAACAGCGTCAGTATGACACAGAAAGGGTTGTTTTTGTGCAGAATGTGAGAAAAACAGAAAGAGATGGAATGCGGGGTTGAACTCAGCAAGCATAGCTGGCAAAAGATTTAAATACAATTAAACTATGAAGGTCCGTATGAGAGGCCACACTACAATTTATACAGCTACTTAAAACAGATTAGTCTTAAGCCTTAAAAGCTAATGCCTGAGGATTAATACATGAATATTGTAAAACAGTCTGACTGGCTGGCCCATGTAATTATAAACAATATAACATCAACAGAATTCTGTATTAATGTGTTATTAAAACATTTTGCGATCATGGAATAGTTTCTTATCATCATCTTTCTTAGCAACCATACACTACTGTTTATGTAACCAGGTTAAGGTCTTTGCCAAAAAAATATTTTTTTATTTTATCCCTTCCATTCACTGGGCACTTTTTAGAAACAACCACCTTGTGCTTATCTGCAATGGTCACTATATTGTAAACACCCACCCTATGCTTTCACACACGGGCCACTTTATTGAAATCAGGTACCCTGTACTTACGTGAACCGGTTACTTACCTACACTGACTACATTACTGGAAATGCCTGCCTTATGCTTTCAGTGAGTGCCCATGTTGACCCTGTTCAACAACAAATGTGCCTACAAGGGGCACATGAACATCAGAACTGGACCATGGAACAATGAAAGATGGTGGCCTGGTCTGACAGATCACATTTTCTTCCACACCATGTGAACAGTCAGGTGTGTATGTTCATAACCTGGGCACGAGATGACACCAGGATGCACTTTAGGAAGAAGGTATGGCAGTAGAGGCAGTGTGATTCTCTGCATGATGTTCTGCTGGGAGTCCTGCATGTGGATGTGACTTTGACATTGACCTCCTACCTAAACATCATTGCAAACCAAGTTGAACCTCTAATAAGCCTGAATTTGATGGTTTAGTGGCTGGCAGGAAACAACAGAGCACATTGCCAAAAGACACCTGCTGTCTTTCTGAGAGCAGAGGCAGGATGCTGCCTTTACAGGGCTAAAGGACAGACAGGCATCTGGGGAAAAGTCTGCTGGGAAACCAGCTGTGTTTCAGAACGAGGATTTGAGAAATGAAAGTAACAAAGCACAAAAGGAATTCCTTCAGTATTTACAGAATGACAACAGAAAGTCAGGGTGTCAGAAAAGAAAAACCCACTCCCTGGACACTTTATCAGAAACCCCTCCCTTGCACCACAGGCACTACCATGCCAGTCATATTACTGTGCTGTGAACAGTCCACCAATCAAATAATGTCTGCTCAATAGAGGTCATGTGGTCAGAAACTAACCGAAGATAAATGGTGTGGGGATGAGCTGTTCATAAATTATGCAGCAACAGGTGGGTTACAGTCTGTAACTGTATACCTGTATAGTATATGAGGTATGTGTTTCAAAAAGTAGCCAGGGAGTGGAAGCACACGGGAGGTGTTTCTAATAAAGTGGTCAGTGAGTGGAAGTAAAAGAAGGTGTTTCTGATAAAGTGACCACTAAGCAGAGGCACAAGGTGACTGTTTCTAATAAAGTGGCTAGTATGTTGAAGTAAATGGCATGTGTTTCCATTAAAGTACCCAGTGAGTGGAATGCCAACTTAGACACTGGTCATTCGCTGAAGCATCGCAGCTCTGTGTTTTCTAGCCCGGCTTTGCGAAGCATATGAAAGCTGTGTGTAATTACTCTGAGTGCACGGATCGGGCCTTTTCCCAGCACAACCTGCCTGACGTTTACCATTTCCCCATCTCCGCCTTTCTGAGAATCACTCATACATCAGCTATGCTTTTGACACCAGCCTCGCATGGCCAAAAATTATAGGACAGACAGATGGATATATGGATAAAGAGAGAGAGAGAGCGAGAGAGAGAGAGATGAGCTGAGAGTGAGCAAATGGATCGAGTGCTGTGATTCCTCTGGGATTTACAGACTGGGAAATATTTTTAACTTCCACCTGAGCTGCTGAGAGGAAGCACACTGCATTCACACACTCCCATTGCCAAAAGTGTGAGGACATCTTGAAATAACCCTTTAATCTCCAGAAAAGAAAGCATGCTATAAACCATCATTTTTGCCAACTTCATTGTAATTTTTGGACCCAAACCTGTCCATATAGAATGTAAATCAAATGCTATTAGAAGAAAAAGGCTGTCATTGAAGGTAGTTATGTAATATTACTCAATTGATAATTGGTTAAATGATGATGACTCAATAAGTTCTTTAATAAGAAAAAGGGTGACTTTCTCTGTTTTCTTTTAAAAAACGGTGCTGAAGCTTAGCCTTCAGCCTGAGTGCCCCAACAGTGGCCACCCTGGCATGTACCAGGCTACAATTTTAGCATCATATAACCGAACCAGTAACGTGAAAATTCTGTCATACGTGAACACACCACAGCACACAGTGTGAACAGCACGAAATTCTTCCTCTGCATTTAACCC
>JBBPDC010032491.1:0-12216 GCA_037974485.1 Hemigrammopetersius urotaenia | reverse complement strand
AGAGAGAGACAGAGAGAGAGAGACAGAGACAGAGACAGAGAGAGAGAGACAGAGAGAGAGAGAGAGAGAGAGAGACTCTTGACATTTTGATACGGGTTCTCAACACATTACTCCATGGTAGTATATATAAGGTTCTGCAGAGATGGTCTGAATGTCAGCTGCTGAATATCACTGGAAGTGTTTATAGCTGCAGACTCTCCTTGTAATACGCTGACATTTCTAAGTCTTATGGACGCCAATCATAGAGAGAAGAGTGAAATCTTAAATCTTCTGCCAGGAACAAGCTGAGAGTGTGACATTTAGACCTTTTCAACACTGAAGATACAATTTCGCCAACATGGGGTAGAGTATGTGTTTTTGCTGAGGGATGTCAACACACACACACACACACACACACACAAATACTGTACACACACAAACACAGAAAAACACACACCAGTGCACACACTCACACATTGCTTTTTTGTCTTCATCCCTATTTGGACAGGATTCAATCCCATGGGGACCTGGGACATGGGGCTCTTTTACAGGTGCTTCTCAGGATCGGCTGAATTTCCTACTGTTTTTCATCGACGCACTTCCACTCAGCAGTGCTCTGTTCAGTTAGACCAGTCCAGATGCAGACATAAGCATCTTTGTGATTTTCAAGGCAGATACAGGCTCATACTGGAGGGGAAAAAAGGTTTTGACTGCTGCTACATCTTAACACATGTAGACATCAAACATTCACAGAACTACAGAATGATGGCAGCTTTAAAATACTAGTTTCTAGTAGATTATTCTTACCCTGGAAGATGTAAAAATAATACTGTACAAAAGTCGTGTATACTAAATATAACTAAAAATAATACATACAAATAACACTATACAGTAAATATTGATTTTATGTTCAGTACATCAGTGTGTTCCTTGTAGATGTCCAGTATTACTTGACTCAATTGATTCAATCAGTGCTTCATTACATTAAATCAGGAGCTGCTGATGGAATTTCATAAATACAAACAACGGCTGGAGGAACCAAGGAGGAATCTGGAATCGAACCCGCATTCTACTCACCAGCTCACACAGTATCAACTACTTTCACAAACAGAACAAATCTTGATACTTGTTTGTCTGCATTCATACTGTTAATAACTTTGCTAAACAAAACAGAATATATATACTGTATATATATCAGGGCATTAACGACTCTAGATTTTTTTCAAGTCGACTAGTCGGTCAGCAAATTCGAGGTCGAGACGACGAGTCGTTTGAGGACGTCATCACACACACAGCGGAGGAACACAGGCGTCCAACGCTTTTATTACAGTTCTCTGTAACATTAACAGTCAACATGACAATTAAACAAAACAAAACAAAGACAGATTGAATTGAATTGTCTGGTGAATTTAAGTGTAGAACTGAGAGTGGGAACAGTTTAAGCAGGACGACTCCCTGCAGTGCTAGCGTTAGCCATGTTAGCTAGCGGAGCCGTTTCAGATGCAGAGCGCCGGTTCTGTTACTGTACTTTAACACAGACTTGCAGGTTCTGCAGGTCTCTGTGCTGTTTGTGTGTCTAAAGTGAAGGATCTGCACATATGTGATGTGTGTCTGTCTTCTCTGCTGCATGTCTCTGCTCTTCTTGTGATTTCATGTTTAGATTCCCCTCGCGCCATGGTACCGCCCCTTTTCTGAAGGGACTATGATAATTAGTTAAACCAAGGAGCGCGTGTCAGCGTAAGGGCAGAGTGAGCGGGAAAAACAAAACACAGGACTAATCCGCTCAGGTGGCGTTGACTCGTGACTCGAGTCGCCTAGTTAACTTGTGTGTTAATGCCTTAATATATATATATATATATATAGCTCACCATCCTCACCTCTAGGTTAGCTTCACTGCAGTATTGCTGTTTCCTAATGTTCCAAGGCTTCTGTCATATCCTTGTTGGCTTTTGAGATTTTGACTTTGAGATATACTTTGACTCCTGCCTCTTGCCCTGCCTCTTGACCTCCACTTTTGTCAGGACTCTGTTTTTTGCCTTGCTTTCATGTGATGTTGGCCCCTGCCTGATCCTTGAATTGTGAAATTGGATTTTCTATGTTATGCCTGTTCACCCAATGCCAACCTTGAACTGTTTGTACTGGATTTTACAAGTAAACTTCAGTAGTTACTGAGCATGTGGAATATTTATATAATAACTTCACTAGATCTTGTTTTTGATCACATTCTGTGAAAAATCCTGTTAGTTTCTATGGTTTGTGCCAATTCTAACCCTGCAGAAAACTCTGCCCTTACAGTGTTTATATTAGGAGCCGATGCTGCCTAAAACTGCTTTAAACACATTTTGGAGTGAAAACAAACCTTGGTTTTGGAACAATCTCTGCATCTCTGTGATACCCCCTGGTGTTACATTGCTGTTGTCATTTGTGGAACAGTGAGCTCAGCATGCAAGGCGGCTGTGCATCAGCGGCTGCATCCCTGTCACAACAGAGGACGTGAAGAGGAAACTGGTTGGCTGACACAAAACTGTCAGAGTAAATGCAATAACTATATGCTATACACAAAACTGGGAGAAAAAAAGGTCTATTTTCAGCCCTACCTTGTCACATTCTACAACTAAACAATTTGTTATCAACTCCATTTCACTTAAGACTGGACTGATGAATTCTTGCCAGGCAAGACGCCTCACTGAGCTAGAATACACTTTACACTTTAGGAGATCATCTTTTATAGCCCACTACTCTTAAAATTTTACAGAAATGATCACAATTATACTTTAGTGCTTAAATGTGATAATCACAAACATTTACTATTACATTTTCAGTTACATTCAGTATCAACAGTTTTAGGTCAATGCAGGACATGAGCAGACTGTGAGTGTGTCCGAATTGCACGATTTTAGGGCGTAGTGTGCTCACACTGAAAACTAAGCTAAAACTCTGCACTGAAAGAACCCGGATGCTGCACTGAAATCGGCCAGAAAACGCAGTGCAGAACGATGGACACTATGCACTAAACGGGCGCCATTTTGACCACATAGCGGAGGGGGCGGGATTTTCAACGTGTTTTCGAGTTGGATAACGGCGGCAAACAGTGACATACAAGTCCAAGCGGAGGCAGCAGGTTCGTATAAATGTAAGTAGTTTTAATAAAGTTATTTTACTGATGTACACTGCGGTAAAACTGGCAGATATTCTGGCGGCTGGAGAATCGCGAGCAAATGTTAGTCCGTCACTTCCGCTAAGAGCAAAACGTTAGTGTTCCGTTTAGGACAGTACTGACCCACACACTATGTACTAAATCTCAGTGCACTGACGCAAGTGCGCGATTTCAGACACAGCCTCTGTCAGTAAGAACAGGCCATTCACAACTTCATAGAAAGGTATATATTAGGGATGCAGTGCATAAAGCCCTCATTACAAAGACAAATAACCGTCTGATAGGTCCATAGGTACTGGACCATAGGTTAATATCCTAAAACCATAGGCCTACAGAGATGTGGAACAATGTGATATGGTCAGATGAGCCATCTTTCACTATATTCTACCAAGAATGCAAGGATATATGAAGAATATACCAGGCCTGAATTCTCAACCCCTATAGTGAGGGGGTCTGATTTTGACAAAAGGGCCACTGCAAGTTAATACAAAGTTATTTTGATGGATCACCTTCATTTCAAGTTAAACCAAAAACCAAAAGCTTATCCATGAAACCAAAAATCTGTTCCAGTGACTTGTAGAATCAGTGTCAATGTGTGCTGAAGCCGTTCTGGCATCTTATGGTGGTCCACACACTTTAAGTTACCTTTTCCTTTCATTTCTGGATCTTCAAACACAAAGATTCATGGACACGCCTTTTCCAGCTTCACATATTAGACGGTACGTAGAAGCCGTGGGCGTGACAGAATGAGTGTGTGTGGTGTAGAGCAGCAGTTGAACAGATGAGTATCAGCAGTTTGACATCATATTAGCAGTTTGAGAAAGAAGCCTGAATCAGCAGTGCTGCAGTGAGGGGGAAAAAGACAATGACTACATCAGGACATCATTTCCTCAGAAAGTGGCGCTTTTTCCAAAGGAGGCTGCGGGAGGTGGTAGAGGGGGCCTGATACGAAAAGACTGGCTGTCCTCTGGCTGTAATTAGCAGTGTGTTTAGTGGCGGGGTAAGAGGACAGGTGGAGAAGAGTGAGGTGCAGAAACAAGAAACGTCCATCTCTCCTGAGTATTCAGGAAATAATGCAACTCCCACACAACTGCAGCAACACAACTTAATTAGTGGCTTTTCACTCGCACACATGCAAACTAGGATAGGTAGTCAAAAGTGCTGACAACCCGACGCCCGACCCCCATGTAACCACACACACGTACGCAAGATAAACTTAGAGAAAAGTGCAGACAAACACTTGCAGGCATGTTAATCACTTTTCTACCCAAATCTAAAATAACAGACACAAACTTCACCTGCGCTTCCTTATTTATGGACGTCATTAAGAGAGAGGGAGAGAGGAGGCTGCTATTTAAAAAAGATTAAGAAAGGGGACAGAGATGAATGCTTGCGGCTTTTTTTTTTTTTTTACGCACTGCAGATTCTCGCTCTGACACACACTCGCACCATGTCCACACCCATGGGTTATACCTCCCCTTTAACAATGATACATCAACAGGGCAGAGAGAGGATAACACAGGGAGAGGGTGAGAGGGAGAGAGAGAGAGAGAGAAGGAGAGAGACCGAGACAGAGAGAGAGAGTAGAAAGAAAGAAAGAAAGAAAGAGAGAAAGAAAAAGAGAGAGAGAGCGACAGAGAGAGAGAGAGGGCGAGAGAGAGAGAGCATGAGAGAGAGAGAGACAGAGAGAGAGAGCGAGAAGGAGAGAGGGAGATAGAGATAGAGAGAGAGAGAGGAAAAGAAGGCAAAAGAAAGAAAAAAGAAAGATGGAGAAAAGATACTAGAAATGAGGGAAAGAGAGAAAATGAGGTCACGTAGAGTT
Source organism: Hemigrammopetersius urotaenia (assembly GCA_037974485.1). Taxonomy (NCBI): domain Eukaryota; kingdom Metazoa; phylum Chordata; class Actinopteri; order Characiformes; family Alestidae; genus Hemigrammopetersius; species Hemigrammopetersius urotaenia. The sequence continues at coordinate 7,258 of JBBPDC010032491.1, read as the reverse complement.
TGTGGAAGAGAATGAGAGAGAATAAAGAGAGAGAATAGGGTGAGTAAACAGAGAGACTAGTAAGAGAGTAGAGATGTGTGTGTGTGTGTGTGTGTGTGTGTGTGTGTGTGTGTGTGTGTGTGCAGGAGATAATGAGAATGAGAGAGAGGGAGAGAAGAAGAGAGTAAGTGAGTGAGTGAGGAGTTAATGTGCTTAAAGTGCTTAATAAAGAGAATATAATGTCTAAAACATTAGTGTTCAAAATGAAGCCTTGGTGAGCTGTTGACCTGAGGTCAGGAAAAAAGACTAAAGCTCCATTGCAGTCTCATTCTCAGCTCTGTGAACGCAGCTCAAAGAGCACAGCTAATGCACATTACCAATCAAACAGAAAGTGAAGCGGTCACTGGTTATTATACAAAAATAAAAAGTTAATTTTACATCAGTGGAATATGTCTTACAGTCCAACTCTGTGATTTCACACTGAGTACACAGTAAAAGGTCCCACTAACCTGTACCTTGGCATTTTATCAGAAATACCTATTTAAGTGCACTTCATTGGCTTACAATTACAGAGTGTAGTCCAACCACTGCTGGCCAATTCATCAGCCCCCCTTTACCCCATCCAACTGGACCACCACTAACCAGATACACAATGATGGACCATCTTTCCTTTCAGCAGCATTTTTTTTTCTTCCAGTCACCAAAACAATATTATTATACACCAAATTAATGGCTTCAGAGTTTATGTAAGGTGTAAAGATGGACCTGCAGACTTTGTTGGAAGCAAAACATGCATGTGATGGACCCAGTTTCCCCTTAACTTCATGTGCAACATGGCATATCATTGTGTTTGCCTGGATTTTGCTGCCTTTGTCTTGTACTGTAGGCCCTATGTGAAATGAGACATTATTAAATGCAGATAGATCAATAAAATGAATTAAAATGCAGTTCTTACTTTGGGTGAGCGAACTGGTCCACCAGCGTGACTTTCTCAACCAAATCCCCTCCGATATCGCGGACCAAATCATAGAAGTCATTCTCCGTGTAGCCTTCGGCTGGCAGCCAGAAGGAGATGTCGTTGAGGAGAGGTGGGTATTTACTGAAGGCCTGAGAGAGAGAGGGATATAAGAACACAAACACTTTAAATGTAGTTGCAAAGTGCTCTGGCCCATACACTAAATTATACATGTCACAGGCCTCCAGATTCCTGCTTTACAAAGCGAGCAGTAAGGGAAGTCAAGCAATGTTAAGTAGATTTGGATTTGTCACCATCTCCAACTTAATTAGACATTCCAGTTAGAATTTGGCCTAAGATTGTTTGAAAGCATCATTATAATACTTTTAATGGGAGTAATCTGCACCTGCTTGCAGACAGAACTAGGGTCCAAATGATGCTTTGGCAAAGCATCAAACCTAAACAGTTTCCAAGGAATGGAAGCTTTTATACCATCATTTAGCACAGAGGAAACAAGCCTGAGTCATTATATTCACCTCAAACCATGCTGAGGTGTAAAATGATCTCAAAATGACTTGCCTGTGTGGTTTCGGACACTGTCCGACATGCTATTATCTACAAATATGAACAAAAGTAGATTGTACAGCTTTATCATATCCAACAGATACTATAATCCTGTATGTTCAACGGAATAACATAAGATACTTTAACAGAGCAGAAGGGCTGAACTCACCCCATGTTCTTTCCTTCTCATTTTTATTAAAGCATGCTCATTTTGCTTCCAGGTCCTACGTAGATGTCCTTTACACAACTGCTCCATCAATCTGATACAAGAAAATCCAGAAACCCCTGTCTCAGATGCCTTAGTCTTAGTGAGGTCTCTGGTTAGATGGATATATTTGGTGCCACGACTACAACATCAGTGCATCCACACACATCACTTCCCCATATATTCTACAGCTAAAGGACCTGAATCTGGTCTAAACGTAAAAAAGAATGTCATAATACATTTACAATAAAGCACACTATGAGCCAAATTAATGATATTTAATTATTTTACACAATTACATTCAATTATATGATTGCCTGAACTGGAACATGACTGGAACTACGGTCATCGTCATTATTTCATAAATCTAAATAACGATCACTTTGAAACACTGTTGTATATATTTGTTACTTAGTAGCTGGCATTACATTAATGTTATCAGTGACTCCTGGCTGGCTGAACATCTTTGCTCAGAGTTCATGGCCTAGTGGTTAAGGCATTCGCCCTGTGATCAGGAAGTCGCGGGTTCGATTCCCAAGACCGCTAGGCACCTCTGAGGTACCCTGAGCAAGGTACCGTCCCCACACACTGCTCCCCAGGCGCTGTGTTCGTAGCTGCCCCCTGCTTCACTTGGTGAATGGGTTAAATGCAGATGTATGACCAGATTGTCACTTTCACTATATTTGGCCATGTTTGGGTGAGATCAGGGTACGACCCAAACACTGTGAAATTCTTATTCCCAATGACTTTTCAGGGGTTTTAGGGGGTGTTAGGAGTCTTGCTCAAAAACTCTTAAAGGTGTAGTGTGGTGTGCCCAGATGGTGGCTCAAACCCAGTCTGATGCACGGAGTGTAGAGTTAGGCCATATGTCTTAAATAATGAAGGCCTACTGCAAGAGCCTCCCAGTTTGCTTTCCACTTTTAGTTTCTGTTTCTCACCTCTTATTTCAGGGGATCCCAGTCCCAGTTCTGGGGACCTCATACTCTGCATATTTTTGCATTTTCTCTCATATACTAATTAACAAGCTCCTCGTGTGCTGGGACAGGTGTGAAAGAGCAGGGGAAACACAAAAACGAAGAGTTTCCATGACTGGGCAGAGATTTATTTATTTTTATTAGTTCTTCTCATTAAATGCTGTTTTTGTGTTATAACACTTTGTTCTCATGTTAAAGATTAGGTTTGGGTGCATTTGAGGCTTTTGTAATACTTGTTTTGTGCTCAGATGAATCAGTTAATTAGCATTAGCACTAAAACAGAGAGCACCTCATATTGAGCTGCCTAGTGGCATAACTATGGTTTTGTTCTAATTCCAGGATATTCCATGTTCAGATGGGGTGGCTGAAATATGCAAACCTGTCAGATAAATGGCTTTAAACAGTTTGCACAGGTTCCAGATTTCACCTCGATGCTTCCAGCCTTTGCATGGATTCATGCATGAACACACCACAGCATATAGTGTGAACAATATAACGAACTGATTGAACTGAACCAGATATTTAAGGTATCTGAAGAGAACTACAGTGTAATACTGGGAATGATTAAGCAAACACACAGACATACATAAAATCCCTAGTGACTGTATTAATATTATATGGAGAGTTTCTTTAGGAATTTGTCTCCATTCATTCTGTAGAGCATTCCACTGATATTGGAAGAGAAGTTCATCCCAAAGGTGTTGGATGGGTTTTAGGTCAGGGCTCTGTGCGGCCAGTCAAGTTCTCCCACAGCGAACTCATCCAACCGTGTCTTCGTGGAGCTTGCTTTGTGCACTGGGGCACAGTTATGTTAGCCACACATACAAGTGTGTCTAGCACTGTAGATACAGTAAGGAGAGCATTAAGCTCTTGACTTCACCACATGATAATGCCAAACTGGCTGATCTGTCACGAGAGAGAAAGAAAAAAAGACCTTTGGGACTGGTGTCTGTGTATAGAGCAGCTGGGGATCAAACCCTGAATCTGCAGAGCTGAGCTGTTCTCTGACGGCGCCCCCTCAGGGCTGAATCCTGACTTCTTAATGTCTGCAGCACTCATTTTCATCAGCTACCACCTAATGGCAACTCAGCGCACATCTGCTTCCACACTAATACAAACAAATCAATTTAAACAGACAAAAAACGCTCACCAGGAGCCGCGCCGAAAATGACACGAAGCAACTAAACAATCTGTTATTAAGGCTGTAGACACAATTAAGCTGCCGGTGCTCGTCTCTCCTCTGATGGAAGCACTGAGGGAAGAGGGAATCCAGCCATAAAAGCTCTGAAATAAGATGATACTAAATGCTGGTGTAGAGGGAGAGGCGAGGGCATTAGTGGAGAAGAAGAAACAGGGCTTTGAAAACACCGCAGCAGGAGGAGGCCGGCACAAAGGGTGAGTGAAGGAATCTAGGGGTTTAGATGAGAGGGAGAGGAGACTGCTTTGTCTGCAAGTTACACACTAAAAACACTCCAACAAAACGATAAACAGGACAGCTCTGCGTAATGAGCGATGCAAACAGAAACATCCTGGCTGTGCTAGTCATTACAAGGTCTGTGGGAAAGGGGAAACAGACACTTCACATCTTCACCACTACAGACAAAACCACTTAAAGGGCCCATACTGGGGAAAACTCTTCACTCTTTCAAAAATAAGTTCTGTTTAATGTGGTATGCAAACATTACTGAAGTCCTAAAATATATGCTTCGCTCCACCGTCTGCATTTTCATTATTTTTGTAAGGTCACAAATCCAAAAAGCCTTCAGTACTTTTAGCCCCACGTAGCAGTGTAGCCTCACCCTTCACGATACTGCAGTTTAGCCCCACCCACTTCAGTCAACTGCAGTTTAGCACCACCCCTTCATGCTACTGCGGTTTAGCCCCACCCCTTCAGTCTGCTGCAGTTTCGCCCCACCCCTTCAGTCTACTGCAATTTGACCACACCCATTCAGTGTACTGTAGTTCAGCCCCACCCTTTCAGTCTACATCTGTTTAGGCCCACCCATTCAGCCTGCAGAAGTTTAGAACCACCCATTTAATCTATTGTAGTTTAGCCCCACCCATTCAGTCTACTGTAAACATAATTGAGAAAAATGCCGTTTAATAAAGAAAAAATATAGAGAAAAACACAGTATAGTTACAGGGTAAAAAAGTGGAAACTAATTTCAGTGTTCAAACTACTAGTGTTTAAACTATGGAACTAGTGTTTAAACTATGGAACTAGTGTTTAAACTATGGGCCAATTTTTTAATAAAGAAAAATGTTTAATTCACTAGCGTCAGAAACCACATCAGCAAATCTATTTGAGAATAATTTAATACCTTGACACAGCTGGAGGCAAGAGTGTAATGATATGGGAATGCCACCTGCAAAGTTCTGTTGTAGGAAGTATAGCTTTTGTCAGCTACAGTGGCATGGGAAAGTATGAGAACCCTTTAGAATTCTGTACACTCTGATCTTCACATCACAGTTTTAAATGTACAGAAGAGGGCCAATAAAACAAATAACACACAAGTATATGGGTTTCCTTCATTTACTGAACATCCAAAAGGACTTTTTATGTGGACCTCTAGGCTTGTCTGTATGATGTAGGGAATAATTAGAGTCAGGAGGTTCAGTAAGTCGAATCAGGAGCCCTATTCCAAAAACAGCAATCTTCTGATGGTGGACTCATGAACATTAATATACATTAGTATACATTTTCATATACAGGGATGAGCATCAACAACTCTTTTTCTGAGAGCCTCAGAAATCTCACATGCCGCCATAAATCTTGAAGGTCAGACTTTGATAGATCCCTATTCTTTCATTACAGTTCTTTTAATATCACTTGCACCTGATTAACAGCCCTCTGATTGGAAACACCTGACTCTAATTTCACCTTTAAATGAGCTGCTAATCCTAGAGGCTCACATGCTTTTGCTACTTGGTGATATATCATTTTGGATTGTTTTCTTCAATAAACAAATGACCAAATGTATTATTTTATTTAAATGTTTTTTTAATTTAATTTTAGGATTTATAGAATATTTTAAGGGGTTCTGAATCTTCCAGGCACCACTGCGTCACTTTAAGAGGCTTTAGGCAGGGTTCAGTCTTAGCTAATGGCTCATAACTGTGCTTTTCCAGCTCATTCAAACCCACACAGACAAGAGGGATTGTGAACACAATGGGTGTTCAAGCCTGTTTTTTGAGTCCGGGGTTAAATGTACACTTGCACCTTGAGGCCAGTCCCCACCCGCAGGGCCAAAATGTTCACAAAGGCCCTCTGGGTCTTGAAAACTCTTACAAGAGCCTTCCATCCTACACAAGCTGCTGGGTTTGCCAGCCTTGTGCACTGAATACCAAGCAGAGGGAGATGAAAGGTGTTCCTGCAGAAATGAACACATGCTGTGGAATGGTGTGGAAACTTTCATGCTAAGAAAGTGACCAATTCAATCTCAAACCTTCTCCCTACTACTCCAGAAGAAGAGTATTCTATTAGTGGTTAAGGGAGGAAAATATATATTTAAATCTAATTATTCTTTCCCTAAAATGAGCAACAGAGACAACCAGAATGAATTACTGCACACAATCAAGCCACATATGATACATTTTTATTGCTGAAGTATTTTTAAAGGGGACATATTATGTAAAACTCACGTCCAAACATTTCTGATTGTGCTGGCAGCGAGTCATATAAATATGCGCTGTAGGTTGATATTAAAAGGGACATATGGGCTACAAATGAAGCTGCGCTGTTCATGAAGTTCTTTGCACAAAATCACTCTCACCAGTTTTATTCTTCACAGTTTCAGGCCTTTTCAAAACGAGCTGTTTGGACGGAGGGCCCAGTGTGATGTCACACTGGACCTATTTGCATAGAACCGCACCCACTGAATTCAGACGTGCCTGACCACTGCTGTGGCAAAAACTCTCCGCCAGCTGGCCAATACTTTCTCAAAACACAATAAAATACCCTCCGCTATTGGTTAAGGCAAAGAAACTGGCATGAAACCTATACAGTATAGCGCGCTCCACTGCGCCCAGTTCAAGATTCACCATTATGTTTGCAATGGCTACGTGCAAGTCACACATGAAGTGTTGTGTTGTTGACTGCAAAGAATAGCACACATCCCTACACTTTCTCCCAGACAAATAAAACCGAAGAACTGCGTGGCTCTCATTTCATTTTCGATGGTCATGTCAACAATCGGTTTCGTTCCACCTTAAGGGACCAAACTGTGAAGAATAAAGCTGGAGAGATCTCTTTATGCGAGAGTGATTTTGTGCAAAGAACTTCATGAACATGCTTTGTAGCCCATAGACATTTTATAACTTGTTTTTTTTTTTTAAGCGAGCTTTGCATAATATGTCCCCTTTAATATCAACCTATAGCTCATATTTATATGACTCGCTGCCAGCACAATCAGTAATGTTTGGACGTGAGTTCTCAAAGAAATAGGGAATAATACACTAGATATCAGTTGTCATAAGTTTAAATGAGTTGTTATTATAGCTGGTTTCTACACTCACCTAAAGGATTATTAGGAACACCTGTTCAATTTCTCATTAATGCAATTATCTAATCAACCAATCACA
>JBBPDC010032463.1:0-12217 GCA_037974485.1 Hemigrammopetersius urotaenia | reverse complement strand
TCGCCACTTTGGCTGGAGTTTTTAAAAACCTACGTTTTCACCGACCCAAAACGCCGTTTACGTGTGGACGAAAGGCTGAAACGCATAGAAAAACCTCAGTTTTCAGAAATACCCGTGTACGTGTGGACAGGGCCTAAGAATACGCTTGGAGCTTCCTTTTATGGACCCTGTCATTTCTTTGGTCTGATTTGATACACTTTATATAATCTGTTGACTTTCTGCAGTGCTTTCCATTTAGGCACCAAGTCGAATTTTCAGCCTCAACTAAAGTGACCAGACATGGCAGAGAGATTATTACAGACTGCCACGCCACATTTCATGCATAACATCAGACTTAACAACCAGAACACCCCCCCAATTGACAAACCAAACCTTTTCCCAGTCCGCCATATCACTGAATGTTTCAAGATCCTAATGTTACCTTTGTCTCTCACCCCAGTTTCAGCTCATGTGTCTCCGAGTATAAACACACATGTTTAGTATGTTTAGTTTCATACCCTCTTACAAACAATAAAAAGTGAGTTTAATAACAAGAGTCATTTAGATGTAGTGGAACATCTCCGCCAAACACAAGTATAGACTGTAATCCTTAAAAACGCACGCACGCACGCACACACACACACACACAGTCCTCAAAACATGGAATCATGGTCCAGATGTCTGCACTAGGTTAGTCAAGCAGCTCGGTCGTTCTCAGGCCGTATTTACGTTTTCAGAAACAGATGTTTTCCACTGCTGCCCTCTAATCCTGATATTTAAAAAAACAAATAAACAAACATTACTCACTGCTGCATTTCTAAAGGTGATATTCACAAACCTCAGATAAACAAACATCACCCAGCCCCTCTAAAGGTGTTACTGTAGTCAGTCCAATTTTGTTGTCTCCCCAACACTTGAAGTAATGTAATTCTTTATTAAATCTATTTATACTAATTTCCTTCAACTTGACAGATGAAGATAGACCCAATTCATATTTTGTGGATGTAAACATGTAACTGCGAAAGTTAACAACTGAGGAAATAACTGATCAGATGATTGTAAGAGTCGATGCTTTCCTTTTTCCTTTCCACTGTCCCACACACACAGTCACACAAGGTAGGGTGTCTAATTTCAGACTGCCATTTCTGAGCAGTGATCATTATAAAGAAACCAGCAGCTGTAACCATGACAACCAGGTGAGTACAGAGTCCAGTTACAGCCCTCCCTCGCTCTTCTTTCTTCTCTCTCTGGAATGTGTATTCTTAGTGGGTGGAGTGATCTGCGGGAATGACCTAAACCATCTTAGCCACAGACTCGTAAAAACATCTGCAATGTGGGACACTGAGAGTTCTGAGGTGCAGTCACTGATTACAGGCTGTCTACACTGAAACACTGCTTATAACTTCATCAGGGATAAGTGGAGCTAAACTGCTCTGGGCTGAATAGGTATGTATGTAAATGCACTGGCTTTTGTAACACCACGAAACTGTAAGTTCAAAAAGGATGGTAAATGCATATTATGTGGATCATGTCAACTGGGGAGTAAGTGGCATGTTTTGAAATTTGAACAGTTTATGTATATGCAGCACACTGACCTAATGGGGGGTGGGTGGGGGATGGTACGTCCCTCAGCTGTTATTCTTTTCAAACCTCTTTATGTCCTGTGCTAAAACTGTGACAAATGAACTCATTTTCCAGAACCACTCTTCAAATCGCAGGGGAAAGAAAGCTGTGAGATTTTTGTAAAAAATAAAACATCTACTCAATTTTATATCCATGTGAGATGAGACCACCCCAAGTTAAGCCAACTTGTCTTAGTCTATTCGGCTATTAAGTTACTTTTATATACTTGAGTATGTTTCAACGTAGACAGTTTTTTACTTTGGCTCAAGTATTTTTTATTTCCATAGTTTTGACACAGTACCCACAGTACCATCACTTCTCTTACACCCCTGCCTACAGCCAATTACACAACTGGCCCGGCTAATATAGGTCATTTCCTGCAATCAGGTCAGACCAATCATACTGCAATCCACCTCAGGCCTCTCTCTCTCTCTCTCTCTCTCTATTTCTTTCGTTTTTCTCTCTCTCTCTCTTTCTTATTCTCTCTCATTCCCTCTTATTTTCTTTCTATCTTTCTCTGTGCTATCTTTCTATTTCACCCTTTCACCCTCTCTCTCTCTCTCTTGCTCTCGCTCTCTCTCTCATCAGGGAAATCAGCCCAAATGCAGGTGCAAAGATGATTTGGGAACATTGGGAATGTTTATGTTTATGTCAAGTGCTTGGAAAATGGACAGTAACACGCACGCACGCACGCACGCACACACACACACACACTCAACACTTACCATAGAGAGTTATGCAGTTTCATTATGTGTTTTTAAGGCAGGCTGATCTATACACTTCTGCATGTACTGTATATAGAGGTGATGTACAGATAAGCTTTGTTATGTACTTCCAGATAAAGGTCTGTTACCCACCTCAAGCCCAATGAGGCATGTCAAAAATTCTTCTTTCAGACAAAGACTGGCTTGATGAAACATTGTCTTGGGTTGAGCTTGGGTTTGTTTTTAAAAGTAGTGACATTCTCTCTGTCTGTCTCTCTTTATCTATCTCTCTCACACAAACACAGTTTCAATGTACAGTTCATTTAATGTACAGTTAAGGTTAGAGAAACACCTGCATGCCTCCATTTAAAAAGTTAAACACACAGACACACAGATACACATTCACACAAAAAATAAGCATCTCTGATTTCAAGCACTTCACTGTCTACTGTCTACACTCCCAGATAAACACTAGATAAGGCAGTTCATATAGTTGGGCAATATGCATTGAAGTTATTGTGCATTGAAGTTAACGCATGTGAAGAAACATGCCCTACATTCATGTGACAACATATTATTCCGATTTGGTTGCATTTGCTCCATTCATTATCATGCTCACACAACGCAAAAGGACACTTAGTACACAGGAACACTATAAATTATGCAGCTCAAATCACTCCTACTCTCCACACCCTTCAAACACACACACACACAAACTATGGGTGACTCATTTGCCAGGCCAGATAAGCAATCAAAGCTTCATTTTATGAGTTTTTACGGAAACTCTGACCTAATTTGAAAGCTGATATATAGTCCAGTGTGAGTTTGTTTTAAACTATTCCTTGCCTTTACAGAAAAAAGGATGTGTGTATAAGACACATGTGGTTTTTACACCCTCCACATGTGAGATATATGTGACATTTTGGAAGGGTTAATAAATCAGAACAGTTCGAAATGGATGCCTGCTGTGGGATGGTGAGGTTCTGTAGTTTGAGTGTGTGTTCAAAGATTCGGTAAGTGAGAATACAGTAGTGCTGGATGAGGCTGCTGGTAGTGGGTGAATGAACTGGGTGTGTCTCTGATTGGTGGTTTACAGTCTCAGACCACCATGAGACAGCTGTTTATATTCTTAAGCGGAGTGTGAAGCATTACTCCACATCATTATAGTAAATGACTGTAGAACTGCTACTCTGGGGGATAGAGCTATTCTGTCTCTTTCCTTCTAGCTGTCTGGCCTGTTTCTACTGTTCTTATCCTAAGGTCAGAGAGAGAGCGGAAAGAGGGAGGAAGAGAAAATGGGTACAGGGAGGAGGGGAGAGAGAGAGAGAGAGAAACCCCATTATTCACTATTATCACTCAGCAGGAAAGGGGACACCTAAGGTTTTCTTGCATTTTTAAGCCTAGAGCAAAAGCAAAAATTAAGGAATCCCCTTATAAAAATGATCTTTACAAAAAAAAAAGTGTCATTAGCTTGTTTATTATTGCTGTGTCTCATCTAGGACTCTGTAAAGCGTATGGGAGTGGCATCTTCAGGGATAAGATGGAGGGGAATATTTGCAAGTGAATTTTACATAAAATCTCCATCCCACACCCCAATATGAAACCGAGCTTTGGCTACAGTGCTGTGGAATGGTGCAGTGGGGTTAATACCAGAAACTCTAAGCTAGTTCTACACATATCCCTTTCCTAAACCTAAAAATAGTCAAATCAGTTTCTTAGCTATTCTGAAAAAAAAACAAACAACAACTGACAAACCATGTTTACCATGACAGTTTTTAGGTTTGTAGTTTTTTCCTTCACTTTTCTGACTTCTTTTGCTGTAGTGGCATGTGCAAAAAGTCGACTGTCATTATTCCCTAGACTGAGTGCCGCTTCTGGGCTGATCCTGCAGGTTACACAAATGTTATAACTTCTTTTAAAACCAGGGGCCAAAATGAAAAGATGACATTCCTCATCACTGTCATGACATGCCAAAGCAATATGAGTGAAGCAGATCTACCATGTATTTGTATCAATATTAGGTGATTATTGTCTGGTGTCCACATATGAGCCATTTGTCAGAAAAGCCTTCTGAAACAAACCCTGAGAAACCCAGACAAACCTGTCTGTTACCTTCAGTAAAAGGTAAATGAAGTAAACAAACTGCATCATTCAGAATTGTTGTAGATCATAAAAATGAATGGCAATCTACTATGTTTAATATTTGGGTCACTCTGAAGCCATAGGTATGCTAAAATGAATTCAAAAATGTCATTATCATTATCACCAACATTATTGACTCATTATCAGTGTTACCTTTGAGGTAAACCGTGACCAAAAGGTTTGTACACTGTTTTGTTATATCATATTGTATCAAGATTCTTGGATCATATCTCCTCTATCATGACTCTTGTATTGCGACTTTTGTATCATGACTTGTGTATCGAGACCCGTGAAAGTATGGTGAAGTTGCTGACAATACCAAGACCTACTTTCACCAGGTTAGTGTAATTTAGGCTAATGCTAGAATTATATTAATTAGTTATCACAGTTATCCGTGAATCATGTGTCTAAAATTAACTAAGTAGTGATACAAGGACTCCAATAAAGCCATTAGAGGACTCAGTCACCAAAGACCCCATCCCCTCCTGTCATAGCGCTGATAGTTATGCCACTGGTCAGAAGCAGTGCAGGCTGTAATGACTGAATTAGAGAGAAAAAGTGGGCAAGTACAGACAAGAAAAACAGCCCCCGCACACACCAGCACACACCGCCTGCACTAATACCCTTCCAGCATGAATGTGTGTGATTCCTGAGGGACTGCCTCAACCATGCCATCTTTTCACACTATGGGAAAAATTCCAAGCACAAGTTTGTGAGCCCAACTATTATGCAAATCCAGCAGCCACAAATCATTCATTGGTAGCAGTGTGAACTTTTACAGTAGCACTGTACTGAGGAAGAAAACCTGAAAGTAACATAATCACACGCTTAACCTAATCACACCATTTCCTGAGTTGACGACTAAAAGAAAGCCTGTGTTCGGAGGGTGGGTCGGAGTTCAGAATTGTAATGAAAAGTCCAGAGACTTTGTAAAGGTGCTCAAATCCATCTTCACTACTTCCACCATGATGACATTCCACACCTAAACAATGTGGATCAGATCCATGACTTTGTTTTCAATTTCCAAACTTCCCAAATGTTAAAAGTTACATATATATGTAACTTTATTTGGAGAAATAACAAGCCAGACTGTTTCTTGGGGTTCCTGTCTATATAATGAGGGAGGAGCAATCACTACAAATGGCTGGGCAACAAGTTTGTTGGCGAAGAGAATTGCTCCCATCCCTCCCACTGATCCAAGGTAGCATCAACTCTAATGCTGCATGAATAATGCTAGCACCAGGAGCTTATCCATATTTAGGTAATAACCATTCCCACTCACAACAGAACATGAACTACGTGTTCAGTAAAACATCAAAATTACCTATAAACTCTCATTCCTAAACACAGACTCCTAAACTCATCTCTGTCTATGTGAGCAGAAATCCTGTCCGATGGTTTAAGGGGTTAAGAGGGTTACAGGGTTAAGAAGTCACATTGCCTCAGTAAAGAAACACAACAAACAATAAAAACAGACACGCACACGGACAATGACCAGCACAGATAAGCTTTCTCTACTGAGTGTAGACTGTACCTATTCAAACACTTCCACTGACTACACTCTCCCAGATAAACACTAGATAAGATTCATCAGACAACATGAATCCAGTTCAACACTGTAGGTCAGTTTTATGTGGGAGAAATATGTATGTGAGTTATTGTGTGTGAAGAAGTTATGCAAGCTCGTATGCCAGTAGATGTTTTGTTGGTGAGCGAGTGGTTACTGGGAGAGCTGGGCGTGCTGTTGCCGTAGGAGATGAAGTGGCTTCCAGTGTGTTCCTGGAGCAATCACGCGCGCGCACACACACACACACACACACACACACACACACATTCCAGGCCTTTCAAAGCTGAGAAATACCCAAGTTTGCCCACAGGGCCTACCATGCCAAAGGCAAATAAAAGGATACAGAGTTACAATGACCAAACATGGAAGCTCTTTCTCTCTCATCTATCTATTGTGCTTTCCTTTTATATCTTATTTCTCCTAATTGTATCTCTCACTTGCTCTCTCACTCAGGTTGTTCCATTTCTTGCTTTCTCTCTCGCTCTCAATTATATGTGCTTCTCTCTCTGGCACAGGCAGAGGCTAGAGAGAGACACACTGATGATTAGAAGACTTTAGCAGGGCTGCTTGCTAAAAGCCCAAACCAGCACTGGCCATTTTTATTTCACTCCGTTGGACTCTGACTGGCCTTTTAAGGCAATCCCTCTTCAGCACACATCTCATAACTCATACCTCAAAGGACCCCAGTCTCCGAAACAGGTCAGACATCTATTTCCAGATCTGAATGAAAGGAACCGAGATCATTTCTATTGGTCATCATAACATGATCATTAAAGGAACACTCGAATGTTTTTTATCGACGCACATGTTTTCCATCAAGTTCACCTTTCACCAAGTGTTACTTATATTTGGAATTTTCACATGATATCCACTGAAATGTTTAGATTATGTTTACATCCATGCAAATGTGCCATAAAAGAGCCTGCTGTTGCTTTCAAATTTTGTGACTGTAATAAGATTTTGGCTCATTCCAGTGCTACTGAGTCAGCTATTTGAGTCCACAGAATAATTGTGCATTAATCAACATAATTGTGCTCAAAATGCAAACCACAAACTGAACACTGACCATTCAGCTTATTCTAATTGTCTGATATTGATGTCTACTGTAGTTAAAGTCAGCTTGATGAAGTTTATAGCACCAATCTATAAACCAGCAGAATAAATTTAGCAGAAGGAGTCATTAAGAGCAGTAATATTTTTTGGAAATGATTCAAGTATTATTTCAGCTCAGTTTACTGTGATTTGACTTTTAGAGTTTTTCAAGTTTTATGTTTGAACTGTATTCAAATTTTAGGAGGATGCATGACAGGAAGTGGCCAAGATCAGCATCAGAAGATTTTTGCTTCAAAGGCACAAACCAGGAACCATGCAATTACATTCATTTTGGTCAATTTCACGATGTGACATGAGCCATGGAACTCTACCAGAATGCCATTGCATAATTATACATGACTCATTCTGCTAAACTGCCAGTCACCTCTTACTTCCACTGTGGAACTTTGCTTTTGTGGAACTTTACAGTCTATTTGACTGCAAAGAAATCAGTAACTGTATTCATGATGGGTATGATCTACTCAATGCAGTTGCATCACCGCCTTTAGGTCCATGCATTATGATACACTGGTGCATTTTCTGCAGCCCTGTTCAGTACTGGTGAGTGTGTGTTGGTCAGGAATGAGTTGGGGACTCTGAGGCATTAGGGTCAGGTCACACACACCGTTTCCTTCCGCTCACTGCAAGCAAACAAAAAAACATTCCCAGAATGCCACACAGGGATGCAAAGGGCAGGAAACCATGCCTAACAGGAAACAGAGGAGAGTATGGAGTCAGCATGAGGCCGGGGAACATACACAGTCTGACACACACACACACACAAACACACACACACACACAAATCCATTAGAACCCAAATGTCCCAAGAGCTTTCAGGGCCTGTGAGAAGTGCCCTTTTACACCAGCCCAGACTCAGACACTAAAGAACAGTAATCCCTCTCTCTTTCTCAAACACACACACACACACACACTCCCGCCTGGGGCAGGGTGGTAGAAGCAGGGCTTAAAGGGGCTACGAAGGGTAAAGTACGGCCTCCAGTGTGAGAGAGAAACCCCCAGTGAATAATAATCCCAGAGCAGCATGCTACTACTGCCAGTCCATGCTAATAAAGACCCTGTGTGTGTATGTGTGTGTGTGTGTGTGTATGTGTTTGTGTGTGTGGTAGAGTAAAATGGCAGCAGTGCATTGTGACCGGGGGCCTGAAGGCAAATCTTTCCATTCATATTGACAATAAACAGACATACAAACTGTTCCACTGCAGTAGGTGGGACTCACTGAGCTCTCAGTGGTGTGTGGCTGAGAGTAAATCAATTTGTCACTGCTAGCTGCCACACATACTCACGTTACTCACATGTTCATTTTCACACATCAGGACGTGTCTCTCTCTCACACGCTATTTCAGTTTCTCCTGTGCAGAGAGCGCATTATCAGTTTAAACAGTAATTGTGTAATCAATCAGTTATTTTGAGGAATAACTGAGTATTCAAGAGTCTTAAGTACAGGGCAGTATCCTTAACTGAATATAAACACTCAGTCCTGAGCCTTGAAAAGTCTTAAAAAAAACTCCAATATACTTAATTAAAAAACAGACAGACAGACAGATAGACAGATAGTAGAATAAATATAAGAACACTATCTTGCAAAACATGTATACAAATGTATCTGTACCACAACCGGTAAGCCAGTAAGAGAACTGCAACAGCATCATCACCATCATGTAAACTGCCAAACTAACCCTTCACGAGGAAGGCAAATTCAATTATTTTTTTTAATTAATAATTGTTACTTCATACAATTGAAATGTCTAACTACCACAATGACTGCACCCTAATATAAACACTAAATCCAAAACCGGAGGCTTCAGGACAAACCGTGTACAAAGAGAAGCTTTAATCCCACCTGGCAAACCAGCCCACAGCGTCAGTCTTTGTATGTAAGATTTTGTGCTTTACACTGTGACAAAATTACAGCAACAGTTTAGCCTGTTTAACAACCTGAACATGAATGAGCATGAATACCTGGCAACGTATATGAAGCCAGCAATGACGCATCCTCACTTGGGGGCTACACGATATAAACAAATTTCACAACATACTGCAATTGGGGTAGTTAATATATTAGTGGCCTAGTGATTAGGGAGTTGGCCCTGCGATCAGATGGTTGTGAGGTTGAATCCCAGGACTGGTAATGGCACCACTGAGGTACCCTTGTGCGAGGTACCCTTGTGCTGCTTTATTTGGTGAAGGGGTTAAATGCAGAGGGAGAATTTAACATTGTTCACACTGTGTGCTGTGGTGCGTTCATGTATGACAAATGGTCACTTGACTTTACACACTTTACACTTAGGCTGTATATAAACAGGGTAACTGGAACAGAACCTCCTCCTCCTAATCCTTCTTCCTCTTTCTTCTTTCTCTTCCAGCTTTTCCACTTCAGAGGTTGCCACAATGTCTTCTGCATCCTCTACCCTCACACCAACTAACTTCATGTCCTCTTTCACCACATCCATAAATCTCCTCTTTGGTGTTCCTCTCAGCCTCCTGCCTGGTGGCTCCAACCTCAGCATCCTTCTACCTCTGCAATCATTGTCTCTCCTCTGGACATGTCCAAACCCTCTCAGTCTGGCCTCTCTGACTTTATCTCCAAAGCATCTGTCCCGCTGATGTACTCATCCCTGAACCTATCCATCCTGTGTTTTCCTCACTGGCACTGTCTCCAATCCATACAACATCTCTGGTCTCACTTACCGTCTTGTACACCTTTCCTTTCATTCTTGCTGAAACCCTTCTATCACACATCACACCTGACACATTTCTCCACCCAGTCCAACCTGCCTGCACACGCTTCTTCACCTCTTTTCCACTCTCTCTTTTGCTTTGGACCGTAGACCCGAAGTTCTTAAAGTCATCACTGGTCCACTTGTGCCCCTCTCATTTACACACATGTATTCTGTCTCTCTGCGACTAATCTTCATTCCTCACTTTTCCAGTACATATCTCCACCTCTCTAGCCTTTCCCCTACCTTCGCCCTGCTCTCACTACAGATCACAATGTCATCTGCAAACATCATAGTCCATGGAGAATCCTGTCTAACATCCTCTGTCAACCTGTCCGTCACCAAAGCAAACAAGAAGGGGCTTAGAGCCGATCCTTGATGCAGTCCCACCTCCACCTTGAACTCTTCTGTCACTCCTACAGAACACCTCACTGCTGTCTCACAGCTCTCATACACGTCCTGCACCACTCTAACATACTTCTCTGCCGCTCCAGACCTCCTGATACAGCTCCTCTCTTGGCACTCTGCCATATGCATATCCTCTTAATCCAGCATCCTATAAATTTCAATTTCTACCCTGCATTTGCCATGACAGCATCCCATCACCTCTTCAGTCCTTCAGCCATGTTCATTAAAGGGGGTTATGTCTATCTTGCTCACCCAGCACTACCACTTATGAATTATTATTATGATTTGGACTAGAATTACTGCTAACTGCTAAATGTGCTTCTACTGCTTTCAACAATATACACCAAGTGATGTTATTGCAATGTAAAAATGAATCAATAATCATGATAAAAAATCATTATTGGGGCGCAAAAAATCGATCTCAGTGCACCTCTAAGTGCATAGATTAAAATGATGTTATATGTTGGATGATGTGAATGCCTTGTGCCTGAAAATGTACAGACTTGCATAGAAGCAATTAAAGCAATTAAAGTTTTTGCATACTGCAGCAGTGTCACAATGGTCAAATACTGCAATAATGATTACCAGACTGCCTTCTAGTAGTCCTGTTTAGGACCAGTCTACAGCGCATTATTACCAGGGCCTCTTTTTTGATAAGCATGTAAAGCTGGACTGTGATTTGATAAATGTGCGGCTGTTTTACTGGGAGGGGGCTTTGTGTGAGGTGGGGTGTTTCTCAGAGCAGGGTTAAGACCCTAATGAACCCTGCTCTGATCTCTGAGTCTCCTGCCCTGTCATTATCACTGCCTTAACCCTCCTACTGCATCACTTACAAGTAATCTCACACACACACACACACACACACACACACCAACGGTGAGCAGGAGTCCCTTGGGGGCTTAATCTGTGAGCATGTGCACCACAGCACTAAACTAATGGCTTCTACACTCTGCAGCACCATTTAAACAGCTGTGATCTCAGTCGTGTATATGATTAAGCATCAAACTAAATCTAAACAGCAAGAATCAGGAAGCTGCTCTCATAATGAACCAGACATAATCTAGTAACTTCATAAAAGAAGCAAAAATAAGATAATGTACATGAATGGGGCAGCAGGCGGCCTAGTGGTTAGGGCATTCGCCCTGCAATCAGGAAGTTGTGGGTTTCCAAAGACTGCTAAGCACCTCTGAGGTTCCCTGAGCAAGGTATTGTCCCCACACTCTGCTCCCCAGGCGCTGTGTTCCTGACTTCCCGCTGCTTCACTTGGTGAATGGGTTAAATGTAGAGGAAGAATTCCATGCAGTTCACGCTGTGGTGTGTTCATGTATGACAGAGCGATCACATTCATGAATGTAGAGAGATTTTATTAAGGGTCTATTCATTGTTTGGGGAGTCATTGTAAGGGTACGACCTTCATGTAAAAGATTTAAACTGTGCAAAGGTCAGAAAACAAGAAACAGTTACATCATGTGTATATAAATATATGAGTAAAAATTCTTTTCAATCATTATTTGTGAAAAAATACTGGATGTGGTTCAGGCGTAAAATACATGGCACAAGGCTCTAGAATTCTACATGGCATGGCTGAGTGTGAGAGTGTGTGTGTTGTAAATCAGGCTCTGGGTTTTTTGGCACATGCCTGTATGATGAGAGCCAAGCGCTGTCATGGCTGTAAAGGTCTGGCTGCTCTGCCAGAGCTCCTCAGCTTTCTTTGATCTGCTTACAGAGGCTTCCTGCCTCAGCCTGATGACGAGACAGAGTTGAAGCTGTTTTGCTGTGTTGAGTGAGTGTGCTAGGCTTTTACAGGAATAGTGCTATTAGCAGGGCATTGTTCTACGGTCTGCTGATTTCCTGAATCTCGCACACACACATACACATACATACACGCACACACTCACATACACACACACACACACACACACACACACACACACACACACACACACACACACACACACACACAC
>JBBPDC010032426.1:0-12218 GCA_037974485.1 Hemigrammopetersius urotaenia | reverse complement strand
TGGTGAAAATTACAGGCCTCTCTCATCTTTTTAAGTGGGAGAACTTGCACAATTGGTGGCTGACTAAATACATTTTTGCCCCACTGTATATTTCTAAATCTATATCTATCTGTCTATCTATTTATCTATCTATCTATCTACACACACACACACACACACACACACACACACACATCCCATTTGGATGGGAAGTGAAACAGCCATTTTTTAAAATGCTGGGGTATGTGGGCTGGCTGGCTAAATTTTTACACTTTCGTCAGCTGCTTTAATAAACCTATTCTGACCATGAACCTTTCAGTTTTGAAATAGTTCAGTGGATTAAGGGATGGATTTGGCTTAAGGCTTGATTAGGAATGGCCTGAGGGAACCTTATGCTGCTTCATCTGCTCAGCCCCAGCTGCATAGGGGGGAGTCTGTAGTGTGGGGAGTGAAAATGAAGATTGTGTTGCATTGATTGATTATTTTCCTACACAGTTTGGCCATGCGGCTAAGGGTGTGGCACCATACATTGCCGTCAAACGTGTAAAATTTTCAAGAGATTTACAGTTATCATGATAATACAGTAACCCCCCCTAGCCTAACGTGTCAGGGGTGTTCATTCTTTTACATATGACTATTTTCTGAAACACTCAGCTTTATGTTTATCAGACTTTATTTCCTGGCATGAAAAGTACATTTTGCAAAATGATGTAACGTCCTTAGTCGGCAGCCGCTAGAGGCCATTGGACTGACTTAATGTGTTTTCAATTTTGAGTTTGGTCTCATACCTGGTCGGCATTTAGAATAAGGTTTCACAGTTGGTCAGGGATCAAAGCATAATTATGTTAAAGTGTTTGGTGTTTGCACACAGCTTAATTAGGCTATTTGTGTGTTCCTTCTCTCTAACTCCACTGTAGGTTGTGTTTCATTCAGAATTTCTATTTTGTTTGTGTTTTTTGGCCATTGTGCCTCTTTGCTTTGAATTTAAAGAAAGAAAGAAAAGATGGAAGTCTGCATTTGCGCCTGCTTTCATGGCACAGCCTGGCACAGCCTGTTGTGACAAAATAATTATTGAACTCATTACATTTTCAAACTGTTTGTCAAACTATTAGTCTTTTGGCCTTGAGGTTAACACAGCTTAGAGGTTTGAATGCTGATTAGAGCTTGTCTTTGGCATCATTCCTATTCAAACAATGTCATAAATATTTACATTTTCCTTAAAATCAACCTAATTACTCCATAATGTGTTGTTCTTGCAAACATGCTCATTGTCAGGATGGGAACTCGGCTCCAAATTCTCCAGTGATGTTTTGATGGATTTCCAAGAAATAGCCCTTTTTACTCAGGTACATATTTGAAGAACTTCTTTAGGAATTTAGTTGTCTTGGTTACATTTTTGTCATTATTTTAGTCATTAAAATTTTATTTTAGTCATTTTAGTCACTACTAATTTTGTTTTTGTGTTTAATGTTATGCCATATTGGTGACACCATCTTTATTGATTTACTGATCATTCTTTTCAGACCATTTATTGTTTTTGGAGGCACATCTAGAACACTAACATTTTTTTATTATTATAAAGCAGATTTGTATCTTCCCTAGTCTAGACTGAGCGTTATGATCTGTCAGAGCTGTCTGACAGAGCTTCTGCAATGTATTTAATGATGAGTTAATAAAATAACTATAAAAGCATTTTGGGTCTGCAGTATGCTGTCCTTTGCTGAAACAATTAATGGGCGTCAAACAGAACAGAATTAAAAGATCAGCTGTAACAAATGAAGAACGAAGCACTGACAAATTGATTGTGCTTATTATTAATGGTATCAAAGTCAATCACAGTAAACTGCTGTAATGGTCATAAAACATTACTCTGATACATGGCCTCATTTATTGTGTCCCTTGTGGGGGACTAGAAATATTAGAACCAGAATGAACAAACAGTTCATTGTTTTGTGTTAAAACAAAAGAAGCACTGTTTGGTGTCATGTACGAACAAGAATAGACTGACTCTTTGCTCAAACGTAGTGGGGTGGAAAAGCCCAAACGCGGATGACATGAGAGAGCCGGTAAGCCACGCGGTTTACTCTAAGAATGCTCTGGGAGGAGTAAGGACTCGCACCAAACGAATCTGCTTTCTCTCACACACACACAGAAAGGTAATACAACCACTCTGAAGAGCTCAGAGTACTCACGGTACCGTAGAATTAGGAGAAAAGGGACACAGGCAACACGAAGCATGAGACTTCAGTGTCTGTGTGTCAGACATCTACCTGCTTTGTGTTTATATACTTTACACAAGTCATTTCCGGTGCCGATTAACATCACATGGTCTCATGTGCGTGGCAGTAACCCCCCCCCCCCCTCCCTCCAGGACTGAGAGGACATGCAAAAAGGGTAGTCCCTGATGAGGGTGGAATCCAAGATGAAGCGTCCGGGGACCCTGGACCGTTCATCTGGACCATAGCCCTCCCAGCCGACTAGGTACTGAATGCTAAGGCAATGGCGTTGTCCAGGACCCGCCGAATGGTGTAGGTGGGACCACCGTCAATGATCCAGGACAGAGGAGAGAAAAAAACAGGTATAAGCTGTGAAGCATGGAATACTGGATGGATCTTGAGGGAGGCAGGCTGCTGGAGCCAGAAGTGACGGGTTGACGCAATGAGTGATGCGGTAGGGTCCCATGAACCGAGGGGAGAGCTACTTATATTTGGTATGCAGGTTCACATGGTGAGTGGAGATGTAGACCCTGTCACCAACATGGAATAGTTGCCTCGGAGGGTCCCGACGACTGTGCTGCCAGACATCCCAGGTGTCGGCGTTGATTATGGCTCCCCTGGCGTGGTTCCACAGCTTTCGACACCTGCGGACCAACCGTTGGGCCGAAGGGACATCAACCTCTGGTTCTTGATGTTCGAACACCAGAGTCTTGAAACCATTACACACCTCAAAAGGGCTGAGACCTGTGGCAGATCAGACGTGAAGGTTGTGGGAGAGTTCCGCCCAGATGAGGTAGTTGGCCCAGGAGCGCTGGTGATCCGAGACAAAGCACCGAAGGAAGCGCTCCAGTTGTTGGTTGGTCCTCTCCGTCTGACCGTTCTTCTGAGAGTGGTAGCCAGACGAGAGGCTGGTGGAGGTGCCAATCAGATGGCAGAAGGCCTTTGAGAACTTGGCAGTGAAATGGCGCCCTCTGTCATGAGGCGATGTCCCTGGGGAACCCATGCAAGCAGACTACAGGAATTTGGGCATCTCCATGGCCGAGGGGAGTTTGGTCAGGGCTACCAGATGAACAGCCTTGGAGAACCGATCCATGATGGTGAAGATGGTGTTTTTCTCATGGGATTCCGTTAGACCAGTGACGAAGTCTAGGGAGATGTGTGACTGGGGTCGTCGAAGGACCGGCAAGGGTTGGAGGTCCTCGTCGGACGGAGTATTAGGGGTCTTGGCATGGGCGCAGACCAAACAGGCCTGTACGTAGGCTTTAACATCTTTCTTCATACCTGGCCACCAAAAGACCCGTTGGAAGAAGGAGATGGTACGGGTGATGCCTGGGTGACCAACCATGGTAGAGTTGTGGGCCCATTGAAGGACCTCCTGGCATACAGTGGTGGGAAAATAAAGTCTCCCTGAGGTTGTTTCCGCTGGGGGAGTCTCCAAGGCCTACATGTGGAGGAAGAATGGGCACAGGCTCTCCACTTGATGTTGGTGAGAGAGCGCGTCAGCCTTGATGTTCTTCGGGCCCGGAGGGTAGGAGATGTTGAAGTCAGTGAGAGAGTAAAGACGGCTGCGAGGTGGTACCGTGCCCGGCAGGAGGTCAATGGCCAAGTCATAGGGGGGACGAGGTGGTAGACGAAGGGCTTGTCTCTTACTGAACTTTGGCCTTCAGGTCGACGTTGGGGGCCTCGGACTCCCCAGAGCATGTCTCAGCCTTAGCCGCCAAGCAGAGCTCTCTGCAGGTCGGTCCCCATTGAAGAATGCGGTGCTGGGTCCAGGAGATGATGGAGTCGTGCTGAATCAGCCAGGGGTGCCCTAAAATGATAGTAACAAGGAACTGTATGGATTCGGCGTATTCTTCATGTGTCATGGTGATGGGGTGAGTGTGTAGATTTATAGGGCTGTTTGAGAGGTGATGTCTACAGGCTGAGATAACACCTCACCCCAACTGAGTGGTGAATTTCTGATCAATGAAGTTACCCGCCGCTCCCGAATCAACGAAGGCGGAGGTTCCGATCTTTTGGTGACCCAGTTGGAGACTTACCTGTCCACCACCACCTTGCTTTCAGGATGTTGGAAGGCCTTGAGTAGTTTAGTGAAAGCTTCATAATTGTGAGCAGTCTCTGTATTGGCCCTCAAGACCGCTGCAGCCCACTCCGCTGCCTGCCCATGGAGGAGGGAAGAGAGTAGTGTGATCCGGGATTGATCAGATGGATAGCGCTCTGGCTGAAACTCAAAGATAAGAGAGAGATTGGTGAGAAATTTTCGCACTTTCCATCTTTCCTGCTCCATTTGTCCGGAAATGATATTTTTGGCATAACAGGAGGAGTTGAAGTGGATGGTTGGACGGATGTGGTCGCCTGGGGGGGTTCTGATCACTTGGACTTTGAAGGGCCTGCTGCAGGATAGTGACCTCTCGGTCTCCGTGCGCAGATTTGTGACCTCCTGCTGCAGAGCAGCGATCTCAGTCGACTGCTGATTAATCACCTCCCACAGACGAGACGTCTGCTGGGCTCAGAGACACAGACATTCTGTCATGTACGAACAAGAATAGACTGACTCTTTGCCCAAATGTTGTGTGGTGGAAGAACCCAAACGCGGATGACACGAGAGAGCCGGTAAGCCACGTGGTGTACTCGGTTTTCTCGGTATAAGAACGCTCCGGGAGGAGTAAGGACTCGCACCAAACGAATCCGCATTCTCACACACACAGAGAGAAAGGTAATAGAACTGTTCCAAAGAGCAGGAGCACTTACGGTACCGTGAAATTAGGAGAAAAGGGACACAGGCAACACAAAGCATGAGACTTCAATGTCTGTGTCTTCCGTGAGTCATTTCTGGTGCCGATTGACGTCACGCAGTCTGGTGTGCCTGGTGTGGGAAATGTTTTCTTGTGAATTCTTTTCTGTTACCAGGTAATTCATAGTGGTTACTAGAAAACCAAGTGCAAAAGTTACCGAAAAATGTATTGTAATTAATTGATGACTAAATGTTTAATAGTTATTAATGTATAGTAATTGAATGGATAATGTTCAATAGATAATTGGAAATATTAAATAGTGTTTAATGGATGATGTTCAGTAGTTTGTCAATAATGTATAATAATGAATAAATAAAGTTCATTAGTTAATTAGTTAAGAGAATGTTCAGGGGTTAAGTGATAATGTTTTAGTATTGAATGGACAATTAATTAATAATGTATATTAGGGAATATATACTGTTTAGTAGTTTATTATTACTGTATAGTAGTTAATGGATAATGTTCAGTAGTTCATTAATAATGTACAGAAGTTAGCAAATAATGTTCAGTGGTTAAATGATAATATTTAGTAGTTAATGGTCACGGCTGCCTCGCCTCCCCATCGTGGTTTCCGTTCCCTCTCGCCTGCCTCACCTCCCCATCGTGGTTTCCGTTCCCTCTCGCCCGAGTATTAGTTTAGTTTCTTTTTCTTTCTGCGCTCTGTCTGTTTTTGTCCCAATTCCTGCCTGTCGCTCCCTTCCTCCCTTGGTGCCTTCCTCCCCTCCCAGTCCTCTGTCTGGTTTGCACCACTCCCGCCTGATTCGTCTCACCTGTGTCTCGTTCCATTTACCCCGCCGCACCTGTCCCTCGTTTCCCCTTGTGTATATATAGGCCAGCCTGACCACGAGTCTACATGCCTGTATTTGTTCTTTATACGTGCATGTGGCCTTGTGTTGTTACTTTTGTGTTAACTCCTTTTATGTACCTGGTTTCTCTGTCTTTGCAGACTTGTGCTCCGGCCGTTTGAGACCCTGTCCTCTGCGCTCCCCAGGGGAACCCTCCAGCTTCGTGCCCGCTGCCCTTACCAGTCCTGCCTTTGTTTTGTTTTGTTTTGTCGGAGCACGGGTCTCGCTTGCAGCCTGCTTTTTGTTTCTTTTTGTGTTTGCCTGAGCTGAGGCTCCCTCGTTTACACCTTTACTTGGTGTTGTTTTCCTTTGGACATTAAAGCCCACGTTTTCCCTACTCCACGCCCTGTCCTCGTTCCTCCTCGCACAGCACCCATGACAGAATACAGGCATCATAACCATATCGCGGATGGAGCAGCGGCCCCTCTGCCCGGAGACCAGGCGCCCCCGGCTCCGCCACAACCACCGCAGCTCCCGCCTTTCCACCAGCAGCTCCACGATCACTATCAGCAGCTGGTGATGCTCACACAGGTGGTGGAGCAGATCCGGGGGCATCTCCAGGCACCCGCTGCCCCGCCTGCACCAGTCCCTGCACCTGCGCCGGCGCCGCCGCAGCTGGCGATTGCTTGTCACTCCTCGCGACCTGAGCGGTACGGAGGGGATCCCAAGGGGTGCAGGAATTTCCTATTGGCATGCGAATTGTTCTTCGCAGAAAACCCAGGGCTCACCGACACTCAGAAGGTGTCCATGGTGATCCAACGTCTGACGGGCCGGGCTCAAGACTGGGCTGCCGCCGTCTGGAGGACAGGGGGCGTGGAAATCACAGACTATGCGGCTTTCACGCAGCATCTGATGACGGTCTTCGACCACCCAGGGCAAGGTTGGAGGAGCGGACCACGGTTGTGGAGATTGAAGCAGGGCGCGGGCACAGTCTGTGAGTACGCGCTGGAGTTTCGTATTCTCACCGCGAACAGTGGGTGGAACCAACACGCGCTCCTGACCGCTTTTCGCGAGGGCTTGAACCCGGAGATCCAACGGGAGCTCGCGTGTCGCGACGCAGGTCTCGACCTGGACGCGGTGATTGCCTTGGCAACGTCTCTGGATGTGCACCTCAGGGAGAAAGCCGGGACGAGCCGCGCTGCACGGCGTTCTTCGCCACCAGGAAAGGAACCACAGACAAGCCGCCTGTCCGCCCTCGCCGTCTGCCCTGTCCGTCGTGAGACTGCCTCCGAGGAGATGCAGCTAGGGGCGTCTGGAAAGGAGCGACAGCTCCGGCATCTCCAGGAGGGCCTAAGTCTCTACTGTGGGAGTCCTGGACACTGGCGCCTGCGCTGCCCACAACTACCTGCATCCACACCCTCGGCTCAGGTTTCCGAATATGTAGAAAGAAACCAGTTTGTTTTACCTGTCACCTTGTCTGTTAATAACTCCTGTGTTTCTGTTTGTGCCCTTGTAGACTCGGGGTCAGCTGGCAGTTTCATCTCCCAGTCCATCGTGTCATCCTTGTGTATTCCCACACGTCCACTACCCAGACCTGTCGCGATCCACGCCATCGACAGCCATCCGATTGGCGGCACGACCCTTGGTTTAATCACGCTCCCGGTTTCTCTCACGGTCCAGACCACCCACACCAAGTACATTTCCCTCACCATCCTCCCAGAGTCTCATTACCCCGTCATTTTAGGACTCCCTTGGTTACGTCTCCACAATCCCCACCTTGATTGGCACGCCCATACTATTGTTTCCTGGTCCCCTACCTGTCAAAGCACGTGTTCGGTCCCGTCACTCCCAGTGCACTCCACCACCATAGAGAGTCCGTTGTCCCAAACCCCCGCCTCGGTCCCTCACGAATATTCCGACATCAGCGACGCGTTCTCGGTGGCGAAAGCGACCCGTCTCCCTCCGCATCGTCCTTGGGATTGCGCGATCACCCTGATCCAGGGTAAAAGCCCGCCTCAGTCACGTGTTTATCCCTTGTCCGAGCCTGAAACTCGGACGATGGAGAAATACGTGGCCGAGATGTTGGAACAGGGTTTTATCTGGCGATTGCACTCTCCCGCCTCCGCTGGCTTCTTCTTTGTGGCAAAGAAGAACGGGGGGTTGCGCCCCTGTATAGACTATCGCGGGCTCAACGAGGTCACGGTACGTTACATGTACCCTCTGCCTCTCATCCCGGTTACACTCGAGCAGCTCCGGGGATCCATTATCTTCACGAAGTTGGATCTCCGGAGTGCGTACAACCTGGTGCGTATACGGGCGGGCGACAAATGGCTGACGGCGTTCAGCACCACTTCCGGCCGCTACGAGTATTTGGTCATGCCGTACGGGTTAGCAGATGCGCCCTCCGTGTTCCAGGGATTTGTGAATGACGTCCTGAGGGACATGCTTGGCCAATACGTCGCGGTGTATATCGACGACATCCTGATATACTCGAAAACGTATGCTGAACACGTCAGTCACGTACGAGCTGTCCTCGCTCGCCTATTAGAGTACGGGTTGTACGTCAAGGCCGAGAAATGCGACTTCCATAAGAAGGAGGTCACGTTCCTCGGTCACCGCATCAGCCGGGAGGGGGTAGCGATGGAGAGGGGAAAGGTCACTGCCGTGACCGAGTGGGTGGAGCCCGCGACGGTCAAAGAGGTGCAACGTTTCCTGGTGTTTGCAAATTACTACCGCCGATTCATAAAGAACTTTAGTACAGTGGCTGCCCCTATCACATCCCTCCTCCGAGGCAAACCAAAGGAGGTCAAGTTCACTCCTGCCGCAAAGGAGGCATTCCAGAGGCTCAAACACGCCTTTACCTCTGCACCGATACTGCGCATGCCCAATCCGGAGCGCCAGTATACGGTGGAGGTGGATGCCTCGGAGGTGGGGATAGGGGCGGTTCTGTCGCAGCATCATGGCTTCCCCAGGAGACTTCACCCCTGCTCTTTCTTTTCCAGGAAGCTAACGGAGGCCGAGAGGAACTATGATGTCGGGAACCGCGAGCTGCTTGCTGTGAAGGAGGCGCTGGAGGAGTGGCGTCATCTTCTAGAGGGGGCCCGATACCCTTTCGTAGTTTACACCGACCACTGCAACCTAGAACACGTCAGGCAGGCCAAGAGGTTAAACACTCGGCAGGCATGGTGGGCCCTGTTTTTCGCCAGATTCCGCTTCCAGATCACGTACCGCCCGGGGAGACTGAACGGTAAAGCCGACGCTTTATCGCGTCAGTTCGGTTCGGACCGGGAGGGGGAGAACCCGAGCCCATCCTTCCCCCTCAGTTTTTTGCAGCGCCTATACAATGGGCATTGGACGACGAGATCGTGGCGGCGCGAGGGGGAGGAGGTCCCCCCTGAGTGCCCCGCGAACCGCTCCTACGTCCCGGAGGCGCTGAGACCGAGGGTGATGGAGTGGGCTCACGTCACCCCCGCGACCGGACACCTGGGCGTGACGAGAACCCTGGAGGTGGTGGCACGAAAGTACTGGTGGCCGTCCCTGTCTCAGGGCATACGCCGCACAGTGCTTTCGTGCTCAGTCTGTGCTACCACCAAGAGTCCCCGTACCTTGCCTGCAGGTAAGTTAATGCCCCTCCCGGTGCCGGAGAGACCGTGGTCCCAACTCGCGGTGGATTTCGTAACGGACCTCCCGGTCTCCAAAGGGTACACGACTGTGCTGATAGTGGTGGATCGGTTCTCGAAGGGGTGTCGGTTTATACCATTCCGTTCTCTCCCCTCTGCTCAACAGGTCGCGGAGGCCCTGTTCCAGTCGGTGTTCCGCTGTTACGGTATCCCGGAGGACATCGTGTCTGACCGCGGCTCCCAGTTCACATCTAGGGTGTGGAAAGCGTTCATGAAACACCTGGGGCCGGCGGTCAGCCTGACATCTGGGTACCATCCCCAGTCCAACGGTCAGGCCGAGCGGACCATCCAGGAGCTCGGGCGATTCCTCCGGGCCTACTGTCACAGTCGGCAGCACGACTGGTCGGACTTCCTGGCCTGGGCCGAGTACGCCC
Source organism: Hemigrammopetersius urotaenia (assembly GCA_037974485.1). Classification (NCBI taxonomy): domain Eukaryota; kingdom Metazoa; phylum Chordata; class Actinopteri; order Characiformes; family Alestidae; genus Hemigrammopetersius; species Hemigrammopetersius urotaenia. The sequence goes on along the minus strand of JBBPDC010032426.1, from coordinate 2,389 downwards.
AGAACTCCCTACGTCACTCCGCCACCGGCCTTACTCCTTTCCAGTGTGTGCTCGGGCGTCAACCCCCGCTCTGACCGTGGGATCAGAGTCCCACCGAAGCTTCAGCGGTGGATGACTGGTTCCGTCGAGCTGAGCGGGTGTGGGAGGACACACACACATCCATCCAGCAAGCGGTTCGTCGGTTCAAAGAACGAGCCGACCGTCAGCGGAGGGAGGCGCCTCCCATTCGGGAGGGCGACAGAGTCTGGCTACCTTGTAAAAAACTGTGCCCCCGTTTCACTGGTCTCTTTCTTGTTGTTAAACAGATTAACCCTGTCTCGTTTCAGTTACAGTTACCCCCGGACATGAAGCTTCACCCTGTTTTCCATGTGTCTCTCCTCAGATCCGTTCGTCCCGGTCTGCTGCATGAGGGCGAGGTGGCCGTCACGCCCCCCGAGGCACTCCAGGTCGACGGGGATCCTGCCCACCGGGTGCGCGCCCTTCTCAACTCCCGTCGTCGCCAAGAGTACCTCATCGACTGGGAGGGGTACGGTCCCGAGGAGCGGAGCTGGGTTCCGGCACGTTCCGTCCTCAGCCAGGAGCTGGTGGACGAGTTTCATCGCACTTGGCCAGACCGCCCGGTTCCGCGCCCTCGGGGTCGTCCTCCTCGGCAGCCGGCGCGCCCGGGCAACGCCGGGCGGCGTCGTGTCCCTAGGGATCCCCAGGAGGGGATCGTGCCTAAGGAGGGGGGTACTGTCACGGCTGCCTCGCCTACCCATCGTAGATTCCGTTCCCTCTCGCCCGAGTATTAGTTTCGTTTCTTTTTCTTTCCGTGCCCTGTCTGCTTTTGTCCCGATTCCTGCCTGTCGCTCCCTTCCTCCCTTGGTCCCTTCTTCCCTTCCCAGTCCTCCACCTGGTTTGCACCACTCCCGCCTGATTCGTCTCACCTGTGTCTTGTTCCGTTTACCCTGCCACACCTGTCCCGTGTTTCCCCTTGTGTATATATAGGCCAGCCTGACCACGAGTCTACATGCCTGTATTTGCTCTTTTTTGTGCTTGTAGCCGTGTTGTCCTTTTCTGTGTTTGCCCTTTCATGTGCCTGGTTTTTCTCTGTTCCTACAGACTCGTGCTCCAGCCGTTTGAAGCCCAGTACTCTGCATTCCTCAGGGGAACCCTTCGGCTTCGTGCCCGCTGTTCATACCTGCCCTGCCTTTGTTCTTTTGGTTTGTCGGAGCACGGGTCTCACCTGCAGCCTGCCTTTTTGTTTTTTTCTTTTCTTTGTGTTTGCCTGAGCCGAGGCTCCTCCGCTACACCTATATTTGGTGTTGTTTTTCGTTTGGACATTAAAGCCTGAGTTTCTCCCTCATTCCATGTCCTGTCCTCGTTCCTCCCTCGTACAGCACCCATGACATTAACAGACAGTAGTAAACTAAACAGTGTTTAACAGACGGTAGTAAACTAAACAGCGTTTAACAGACGGTAGTAAACTAAAACAGTGTTTAACAGACGGTAGTAAACTAAAACAGTGTTTAACAGACGGTAGTAAACTAAAACAGCGTTTAACAGACGGTAGTAAACTAAAACAGCGTTTAACAGACGGTAGTAAACTAAAACAGTGTTTAACAGACAGTAGTAAACTAAACAGTGTTTAACAGACAGTAGTAAACAAACAGTGTTTAACAGACAGTAGTAAACTAAAACAGTGTTTAACAGACAGTAGTGAACTAAACAGTGTTTAATAGACAGTAGTAAACTAAACAGTGTTTAACAGACAGTAGTAAACTACAGTGTTTAACAGACAGTAGTGAACTAAGCAGTGTTTAACAGACAGTAGTGAACTAAACAGTGTTTAACAGACAGTAGTAAACTAAAACAGTGTTTAACAGACATTAGTACGCTAAAACAGTGACTAAAACAGAATCAGGAGAGAGGAGAAGAGGCACTGAGAATTAGGTTGTGAAAGAAGTAAGAATTCCATAGTTTGGGACCCACAGCACTAAAAGATCTACCACCCACTGAAGATGGAAATTTGGGGAATTTAAACGAGGACTGCCTCGCCCAGATATCCAGGAACCAGCTCTGTTACAGCAGCAGAGATGTCTTCAGGCAGCCATAAAGAAAAAGCCAAGAGTGCTCCCTGGAGGTCCTGATCAGACATTTTACACAGTTCCATCCTCCAGCTTCTCCAACAAGCCTGGTGATTCACAGACGAACGATTCAAGTGTGTTAAACCCTGGAAAAACTGAAAATCCTGAACTCTGCAGTTTCCCTCCACTTATCGGATGATATGGAACATAATACCATCATTCTTTAGAAAGTGAAAGTGACCATTTGTCATATGTGAACACACCACAGCACACAGTGTGAACAGCATGAAATACTTCCTCTGCATTTAACCCATTCACCAAGT
>JBBPDC010032415.1:0-12218 GCA_037974485.1 Hemigrammopetersius urotaenia | reverse complement strand
TTCACAGACGTGTGACTGACTTGAAGTTACATTGTGTTGTTTAAGTGTTCCCTTTATTTTTTTGAGCAGTATATATATAATTAGATGCATATGTTACACCAGGCAACAAAAAATTGTTTCATTACATTTTGTAGTGTTTCTTCTCCAATCTCGGGACGCAGTTTTCGGTGGTGACGTTTATTTTCATGTAGCTTCAAGAGTTTTGTTAGAAATGTCATTTTTAAGTGAAGAACATGGAGAGAGATTTCACCGAGACATCCAGGTGATGGAGAAGCGGTACCATGATGGGCGACTATATCTGGAGTTTGGTTCGTACTGATGACTCAACTCACAAGAGACAAAAACGATCCAGAGTACACTTTTGAAGCTTTGAGGATTATTTGCATTGTTACTTTATTTGTAAATAAATGTTCTTGCTCCCAGAGGTGGTAATATTTTGCGATTCTGATTCTGATTAAACAAACTGCCCTCAAGGCCTCCATGACACCATGTGTGTAGGTTTTCATACTCACTGAGAGTACCATCTGTGAAATGGGTGCACTCAAAGAAATAACTCAGAATTTACTTTAAAAAATTTTTGTAACAATTTGCACTCAATTTTTTGGAGTACATTTTAATGCTGTAATCGAGTGCAGCTTACTTATGAGAATCAAGTAAAATTTACCTTAACATACCTGAGCAGACACATGTACTCAGAAATATTGAGTGAATGTTATATGTTTACAAATTATTATCATGTTGGAATAACACTACTAATTAAAAATTGATTAACTCCTATGTGTCTACAATGCTTATTTCTGCAACTAGAGAGAATCAGGACCAAATGAAAAGGTAATAACACCCTTCACAAGATTTCTTGTATCTTCTCAGCTTCACAGCTTTCAGTACGGCGTGAACTACTACGTCCACTGGCTAATGTCAGTATCACACCGACGTGTCCGACACCGTGTCCGTGTTTCGCCTGCCACCCGACCCGCACCACTAGCACTCCAGGGGAGGGTGACTGTCGAAACACGGCTCCAGCATACAAAATTACACACAATTTACACACAAACACATTAAACGTCACACACATCTACTTCCCCCCCTTAATTGCTCCCCGAAACACAATTTAACGGCCAAAAGGCCACTCACTTCGCCCGCAAAGGCTCATGGGAGCATGTTCAAATTAAGACCTAATTTTTCTAAATAAAGGTTGCTTAGTATTTTCAGATGTAGTGCCTTGACAGAAATACATTTAAATAACTTTTGAGAATCTCTTGTAAGGTTTACTTGTCCCACTCAGTAAATTGATTACACAAATTAATTGTGTAATTTTTTTTTGCCTTTACTGAGTTCCCTCCAAAATTAATATTACAGTGTAAAAATTATTATTTTTCAAGGAGTATATATTACTCTACCCCAGAGTCATTTCTTTGAGTGTGAGCAGCAAACACACCTGTCACTCGTTTAAGCAGGTTCTGTGTCTCCAGGCTGCTGGCTGTTATCGTTTTTACTCAGCAGCGTGAGAGAGGATTAAAGGGACATGGCGGATCAGCATGATTTCAGTTTCATTTCTCTAAATGTCTTTTTCCACAGATAGGAGGGGCTTCCTGACCACAATAGCTAGTGTGTGTGTGTGAGAGAGAAAGAGAGAGAGAGAGAGAGAGAGAGAGAGAGAGAGACATAATAGAAAAGAATCAAACACTTGTAGAATAAGAAACTAAACTGCCACTGTCATTTCAGTGCAGAGGGTAGATTTGGTAGATCCTCGCCTCAATCAGACTCAGAACCCGGTCTTTGCACCACTGGTCTAGTCGGAGATTTTCCAGTTTGACAATGAGGGCTGGGTCGAGGAGAAATGGACAGAACAGGCAGCAGCTAGGAAATGCACTTTTTGAGGATGTTGGAAGAGAGAAGGGGGATCAATCCCAATACTCTAGAGCAGTGGTTCCCAACCTTTTTTCCCTGAAGCCCCCCCTGCCTGTGTCCAAGACAAGCCAGACCCCCCCAACCCCAACCCCAACCCCAACCCCAACCCCAACTCCTACCCGCATAGCCACACAAAAAGAACGAAACTTTTATTTGCAAAAAATAAACAGCGGTTGTAGGTTTTTGTTCTTATACTCTTCTACACACACAGATATTGGGATTTTATGAATTTAATGTGTAAAAATATGATTTTGGTAACCTAAGTGCGCACACCCTGCGATCTCTCACGCCCCCTAAGGGGGGCCCGGACCCCAGGTTGGGAACCGCTGCTCTAGAAGGTGGGCTGTAGCAAATCCAGTACACTTGAGGGTGGGCTGTATCACCAACCGCTTTGAAACTGAGAGCTACTTCACAGGTACTGTGTCATATGATGGGCTCCCAGTTTGATACACTAGAACAAAGTTTACCTAAACTTATCTAACCTTCATGTATAAAATATAGATATTGTCATTTTCAGGATAAAAATAACCTGATAGATGCTGTTCACTGTCGAGTTGTGCTGCTGCTTAGAACAGGTCCGGGGGCTACTCGTGTGGTCCTTGGGGGCACCCTGGGGTTGGTGATCCCTGCTTTAGAGGGTGATCCCAGTACACTTGAGGGTGGGCTGTACCTGAGGAAAACTGAGCAGCAAAAAAGTCTGATCTGAATGAACTGCTTCTGTGACATCACAAAAGCAACACATTTACGCTGCTGTCCATCCTGCAGCTGTTTAACCACGCCCATATAAGGAGTGCTTTTTAAATGAGCTGAAGTACAGAGCAGTGAATTGGACCAGAGTTCTTAGGAATAAAGAAACACTGTGTTAAAATAATATCATATAATGTATTGTTGGGTATAATTTGGCCTCAGGGAAAAGGATGAGATGAATGTAAAATGCAGGGCGGTGGCCCGTTAAATGCCCCCCTCCCCCCCTCCCCCCCTCCCCCCCCCTTGTGAATTCATTCCTGAAAACTCTTTGTAAGGTTGTGAAGATTTTATCACATGAAATGAGGATGACATGAAGGCCTGCATTTCTGCATTTGGGTCGGTTAGTTTGAACATTCAGTTCTTGAAATGACAGGAGAGCATTCACTAACCCAGTTCTGTTCCTGTGTTTATATACACCAACACCACCGACAATCGACCTGTAACCTGTCAGTCTTTGCCCCCTCACTGGTGCACTCTGCCTCTTCTGTTTCATGGAGGGGCTTTTCACACAGCAGGGTTTCTCCTGAATTTAAAATTGAACTCTTCAAATGTTTACCTAATTAGATCATCAAGATGAAAACAAAGTCAGAATGTGAAACACACATTTATACCGAAACCTTCCCAGTCAGAATAGTTCACAGTGGGGGTGAATGGAACCAGACGTCTGAGAGAAATTGTTATGATGCTCAGCCTGAGACGCTGTCGTATGATAGTTCTGCGATACAGATTTGGCTAAAAATGAATCATCGGGGCAGAAAACCCACATTTTACTTTCATTTGATTCTTTTAAATTTATTTATTTCCAATTTTTTACATTTAATTTTTTAATGACAATTAACAAGAGGGTGTTTTCAGCATAAATGCATATAAGAGAGAAAATGACTCCCCCAACTTCCCTAAAAAACAAAACAAACAAACAAAAAACCCCAAAACATATAATATGCATCAAAGTAATCAAACATGTTGGTCACCTAATGTTAAAATTAAACCAAATACAGAACTGTCGATACACAAATACAGCAAAAAGACAACATTTCAAACAAGGCTACAAAGTATACAAAATAAAATATAACTTTTGAACATGTGCGATTCTTTTACATTTATTTAACAAGGATTTTTTAAACTATCATTATACAGTTTTTATTACTGTGGCTGTGCAAATGAACTCTGGTCTAATTGGCTGCTCCATATTTTTTTTAAGCCATTCAAGACAATAAGGCATTATAAACCTAAATACTACCCAAAGATTATCATTACATATAAACCTCAAATGCACTCGCTTGTGTGGTTTCACTGTCATATATGAGCCACCCTGTGCATGGAAAATGCTGGTAATCTTTTAAATCTCTCAGCACAGACATACCTTCCCAGACATGCCTTTTCCTAGTGCTCCCCTCCCGCCACCCCCACTGCTCACCTGTATAAGGGTAAACCGAGATGAAAGCTGATAAGGTTTATGGGAGCAGAGTCCGTGCAGACTGCCGCGCACAGTAAACACAGTCCTGACACTCACACAGACTCACAGACACACGGCCAGTGTGAGCGTTGTGTAAGGGCCAGCGAGGGACAATAAAACATCATATCGTCTTGATTGGCCCCTGTAAACTCCCGTTTCATAACAACACATTTTATAAGCCTTATGTAGCTCAGTACTCACATGCTAAAGTCATTTTCTGGTGGGTTTGTACTGTAAGTAGTAATATCGGAGTTAGGAGGCCGTTCTGTTCAGCATATCAGTATATATATGTGGGCCGACTGGTTACACAAAGTGTTCAATCTGATATCGAAGGGTGATCCAGGGCTGCTACAAGTCTGTCCTGAAATATACACAAGATAGAATGTCATGTTTGCAGTACATGTACTGGGATAGTGGAGTTTGTGTGTAGTTTGGGCTTGATAGTCTGCTTTAAGATGCTCAGCTTAGTACTGATTGAAAACGTACTGGCTGATACTTAAAGATTTAATTTCGATATACACTATATGGACTAAAGTACTGAGATGCCTGACCATTACACCAACATGGACTTCAAAGACACTGCATTCAAATCCATAGACTTTAATATATGGAGTTGGTTCCCCTTTGCAGCTACAATCGATTCCATAATAGAGTTTTTGTGGGAATTTGTGCACATTCATTCTGTAGCATTTATGAGGTCAGACACTGATGTTGGACGAGAAGGTCGTCCCCAATCTCTGTTCCAGTTCATCCCAATGGTGCTGGATTGGGTTGAGGTCAGGGCTCTGTGTGGGCAAGTCGAGTTCTTCCACAATTAGCTCCTCCAGCATGTCTTTATGGAGCTCGCTTTGTGCACTGGGACACAGTCCTGCTGGAATAGAAAAGGTTCTTCCCCAAACTGAGTCCACAAGCCGTTGTCCAACAAGTCTTGTTATAAGTCTTCTTAATGCTTTTTAAGCTTTAAGATTGCCCTGAAAGTCAGGGGCGTAGCCCAAAACCCTGGAAAAAAGGGGGTGTCCCAATACTTTTGTCCATATAGTGTATCATCATTAGTCCCTTACGTTTAGCTCTTTATAAATATGTCTTGTTTTGATGGTGGGATTCTTCTATGCTGATTATGTTGTAGTATTAATGATAGTTTATAGTTTGTATTACTGCTTCAACATAGCGGTCTTAAAAAGAGGAGCACGTGCGCGCTCTTTAGCCCAGTGCTGCATTGGGGTTATGTATGTTTGCCCCACCCATATCCAGTCAAACCACGCCCCTCTGTGCTGTGATTGGCAGGTGGGTCAGACTGACTGTTTATCAGAATACACGCGAGGGAAACACCAGGCAGCATCTCAGGAGCTTCCAGGGGCAGCAGCTTCCACATCTGCACTGTCGGGTAAATACATGGACTTTATGCTTTAAAGGCTTGTAAAAAGGGGATTCAATTGTTAATACCACTAGCAGGAGGTCCCACTGACTGTGACTCACGTTAGTTGCTATTAAACAACAGACTGAGAGGCTGTTTGTTGCCGTTTTTGAGCCACGTTTGCCTCTTACATTGAGAGTAATGAGCATTTTAAGGTTACGTAAATCAAATATCTTCATTCAGTGGCTTTTAAGTGTTAAACCTACTTTCAGAAGACAGCGCTGAGCTTTTGCGCCTTTATTATTCTCTGTACATTTGTGAGAAGTTGTAGCATTAGTAAAACTGTCCGGGTCCTAACCATAGAAACCAGAAGAGAATTAAACACAAAATAATGTATTTAGCACGTCCTGGTGATGCATTGTGTATTATCTTTTAAACTGTACAAAACTACCAAAATGTTAATTGACATTTTGCTTTAATGTACATTACATGAAACAAAAGGTTAACTGAAGTGAGGTATGAAAATATCGTGACTCGGATAGAAGAAAAATACATTTACAAATACATCTGCTACAAAAGCAGCAGGAATATACATTTCTGAGTACCTTGTGGAACTGCAGGAGAACCTTTCAGTATAGGATCTACAGGTACATTCTGGGTCTCAGATCGTAATAAAGTCTGACTCCTGTCCTCCAGACCAGTTGGATCACCTGCAGATGGAGCCCACCCTCCAACTACTGCTCATTCAGACTCCCAGCTTCTGCCACTAATTACAGAAGAGTAGTTTGGGGCAATTGGTGGACTAGTGATTTGGGAGTTACCCCTGCGATCAGAAAGCAGTGGGTTTGAATCCCAGGACTGCTAGTGGCACCACTGAGGTACCCTTGAAAAAGCTCCCCAGGTGCTGTGTTCTTGGCTGTCCGCTGCTTCACTTGGTGGAAGGGTTAATTACAGAGAAAGAATTTCATAATGTGTCCACGTATGACAAATAGACGCTTTACACTCTTGAGTCTGTTCACTTCTGCCTTTTATTGTAAGTCACCTCCACAGCGGTATTCTTTTATACAGCATTCAATATTATTTTATTATCCAGTATCTCGTGTGGATCCCTTTTCAGTGTCGGTTCTATCCCGAGGTTTCTTCCTCCAGCTTTAGGGACCTCTCAGACTCTCTAATTCTGTTCTGCGACGGTGAAAAAGTTCTGTATAAATGAAGTTGTCTCGACCTGTGACCGTATGTGAAGCAATGTAGATTAAATTTAAACCATTTCCTTTCAAATAAACCTGAGTAAAAGTGATAGTATTTGCATTGTCTGGAGAAAGAGTTCATCCATAAACATTTTAAATGTTCAGAACTAAAGAGTGTATGTGTGAGTTGCCTCAGAGGAGGTTTCTGGACCTTTTTGGTTTGAACTACTTCTCTATCTGCTTCTGTTAGTTAGAAAATAGAGAAAATTGTGGTAAATTGTCTGCAGCTTTGGTGAGAACAGGTTGTTTAGATGTTTAATGGTTTGGCAGTGTTGGTCTGATATCACTACTTCTGTCACATTATTTATATCCACCTCTCTTAGAGACCACATCACTTTGTGTGTAAATTGGTGTATTTAATACGGAGTATTTTGACTTTATATTTCATAATGTTCTTGACTTTGTGTCCGTGTTTCTGTGCAGATGTAGAATAGGCAATTTCCTCCAGGATCAGTAAAGGTTTCTGATTCTCAAAGTCTTGTAGAAGCATCATTTTGCCGCTGCGCAGGAACGCCAGCCTTCGTTGTAAAGTTTCTTTTTAAAGTTTCTGTCCTCTCCCATGTTTTTGCAGGATGTCGGAACAGAGCATTCACCTCCCCAATGTGGGGAGCTCCAGGAACGGAAAGACCGAGCCCAGCGCCCTCTCTTCCTCCTCCTCCTCCTCCTCCTTCTCCTCCTCCTCTCGCCGCGGCGCCACCATGAGCTTCCATAAGATCCACTACGCCGTAGAAATGAGGAGCGGCTTTCTGTGCAAAAGGAAAATCACCCACAAAGACATCCTCATCGACCTCAAGTGAGTTCCGTCCATTTAGAAACTTGGTGCTGTTTATTTATTGCTTGTGTCACATATGCGTCATTTCCACATGCGGGATCTCAGAATCACATTTATTGATCAAGAATGTGAGCGAACACATACTCAACACAGTCATTGCCAACAAAATTGTTAAGCTGCTCTATATTTTATTCATATAGAAGGCACCACTATGCATGAGTCCATATCTTCCCTCTCCAAAGCGACATAACTTCTTAGAAGTAGCTGAAACACCAATAGCAGAAAATGAATCATGAATAATAAAATCTGTTAATCAACTCTGGACTTCTGCTTCGTGTTACAGAAGTGATGAACGCAGCTCTGTGGTGTAAGAGGCTGACAGGAGACTGGCTCTAGGCCAGCGTTATGTCACGAGAAACCTTAGAAGACCAAGTACATCTTCAGGTCCACCCAGTAGCCGTGTAATGGATAGCCAGGATAGTCACCTTTAGCTTTGTCATTGACACTAGGTACCTGGCCATATAATGAAGGCTACACCTTTGTTTTACAACTTCACGGTAAGCCTGTAATGTGTTGATAGAAGTCACGTTTATGCACTGATCCTAGACCTGTTGTGTTCTCTCTGTTCTAATCAGAATCAGAAAACCGATCCCGAAGGAAATTGCTAATGTTACGACTGCCGACACGAAGAAAACACAAAGACAGTAACAGTATAAAAATATAAAGCAGGGCTCCAGACAAAACCTTAGAAGCCAATGGCTCCGAAACACAACATACTTGGGAGCCACATTTTTTCTCTAGGAGCCATAATCTCTGTCAAATATAATTAAAAAATATAAATTAAAAAATATTGTCCCCCGTGTAAAAAAATATTGTCCCCGTGTCCCCCCGTGTAAAGTGCATTAAAACTAAACAAAAAACAGACTAAATTGTTGCCAAAGTAGTTCATGTTTCTAGTTGTTTCTGTGTATATTTGTACCGATACATTGCTAATGTTGCGACTGCTGACAGGAGGAGAACACAAAGACAGGAACAGTATAAGAAATATAAAGCAGGGCGCCAGACAAAATAAAACCCCCCTAAACACAAAATATTTGGACGCAAAATTATTTTTAGGAGCCATAATCTCTGTCAAATGTGATAGAAATTAAAAAAACATTGTCATGGCACATTTATTCTCCAGTCTTACCCCGTGTAAAGTGCGTTAAAACTAAACAAGAAATCACAAAACAGACTAAATTGTTGCCAAAGTAGTTCATGTTTCAGTAGTTGCCGTGCTGGTCTAGTTTCCAAAATCATATGGTCCAAGCTACCGCTTGCTGTTATTAAAACACAGTGGAGGTTCAATGATTCATTCTGAGGTGGTCACAGTAGCGGAGCGTGTTATCCTTCACTCAACATCAGTGTATCTTTGACCAATCAGGGTGAGAGAGAGAGAGAAATGAGTGAAATATTTCCAGAAATTATTTCTTAATGTTTTTCAATAAAATGTTTGTATTTTTTTAATCAGAAAACCACGTCTCCCTGTATTAGTTTACATTAGATACGCGCTGCCGTATCCTGTGAACCGGGAAAGCGGCGTCTGCCCCGTCTGTGCATTTGGGAGACAAAGGAGACGAATCGTCTCAGTGATCTGATCCAAATGATCCAACGAGTTGAAATTCTCACAACTGATCACGTGATAGTGTTGTATGAACCGACCATTAGCGACCATTTCAGTCGCCATTTGGAACCCTGTAAAGTTTAAATAAATCCAATTAAATAGACTATGTTATACCCCAAATGCTGGGGTATAGATGATATAGATATATAACCTACAGGTAAGTGAATTAATACAATAGAGGTTAGGAGTTATCGAGATTAGCATGTATGTAAGTAATATTGATGTAAACAACCGAGATTAAGCAAGATCTGGTCATCTTTTACTAATCATTTCTTTTGGTTGTGAGATACAGTCACCCCTGGCGACTGGAATGAAAAAATATAGTTGCAAAATGAATAATCTAGTCGCATTAGTGACCATTTCAGTCGCCATTTGGAACCTTTTTAAGGAACAAATAAGATTAGAGCCCTTTAAGGGTTTACTTAGGATCCTATTTGCATATTTTAGCTAGCAGTATCAGCCCTGAGAAGGCCTGTGTGATTAACCCTGATTAACAAACCGCGTACTTGCACAAGGCGGCTCTTCCAGAGGCCGGGCGAAGTCCCAGGTGTGTGGAAAAATGCGGACGTGTGGACGAGAGAAAACAATGGCCTCTGGTCTGATCTGCGGTCAGCTGCTCTGGATGAGGCAGGGCCTGTGGAAACGGATGTGGGTGAATGAAGGGAAGGAAGCGTTCAGGTCTACGGTGATTAGGAGGTGGGCGACCCCCAACAGAGAGTGAGAGAGAGAGAGAGAGAGAAGGGAGGGATGGGCTTACATAAGGTGAATCAAACAGTTTTACACAATTAATTGCTGAGGAAGAAACATGCACGTACCAGCGCTGTTTCCCACGTGTTCATTACACAAATATACACAAACATGCATTCGGTTACATATACACGCTTTGTTCATGGCAGCGAACACACACACACACCTGTACGCGCACAAATACATCTGTCGTCATTGGAGATGAAAGCGAGAGTAGAACAATAGGAGCTGACATTCTCGTGTGAAGTGTGTAAAAGTCAGTAGAGTCGTAAAAAACATCAGTATGAAAAGAGAGACTCGGCTTAATAAGTGAGCGAGAGTAAAGCTTTAAACGCCAGGATGCTTGATTTAAGCCAAAAACAACATGCCAAGGGGCCTTGACCCATCACCTCTCGGCGTCAGATAAGAGACTGCAAACGCGCAAGCGGTGCAAAGGTTTACAGCCAAAATGCCACTATTAAAATATTCTGATCCCTTTCTATATGTAACTTCAGCGCAGATAAGAGTTTAAAAGCCATTTGCCACATTAACCAGGATCATGCGATCTTGGAGGGTTTTATAATTCTCCTCCTTTAGCCCTTCACCATGTCTTTATAGAGCGCAGGTTGATAAAAATAAGAATAAAAAGGGGGAAATATTGTAATAAACAGAAATAATTTGTTCCAGTGAGTGAGAAAAACTACCAGTCAAAACGTCTTGCCTGTTGCTCGATACATATTTATTAAAAATACACTCAATATTTATTAAAATATACTTTACTATTAAATAAATGAACAGTTTTTCACCATTTGAATTCCTTTATTAGCCAGAAAATGTCATATTATTTTTATTCATCGTTAGTGACCTATTAAATAGGCGCCTAATATAATTATAAGTATTATGTGGATCATCATCCGTATAATAATCATCAGATGTGAGCTGAAACAGTAATAAGTGCATTTAAAATGAAAGGACAGTTCGGACAGACTGTTTCTGCACCACCAACCAGTTAATAGGAGTCAGACCTGCACAGATTCTTTCTTCTTATTAAGGAAACCTCTTTTATTTCACATATTTTCATTTATAGTTGTTCACTCAACAGCTTTCCGGTGTTAAACAAGAATAAAAATCTGCAGTTTATAGAATAAATGGAGAGATTTGACTGGGAGTATTGGTGTAATATGTTCATGTCTGAACTGTCAGAGCTTCAGGAATTCTTGTGTGGTTTGTTGCAGTCACACACACAGGAGGCAATCAGCAAACCATGACCCAGCAGTGAACTGAAGCATGAGCCTTAACATGACTCAGTTTTTTTATAACCATGACTAAGACTAAGAGGGAAGTACTGGTGGACTGTGAGACACTGACAGCTTTAAATACACAAGACTGAGCACAAGCTGTGACTGGGTGTGGGGTTTTATCTGAAATGCGAATACATTTACATTTACGGCATTTATCAGACGCTTTTATCCAAAGCGACTTCCAATCCCTACCTACAGGGGGCAGTGTCTGCCTGGAGCAACTTGGGGTTAAGGGTCTTGCTCAGGGACCCAGTGGTGGATTTTGTGGATTCGAACCCATGACCTCTTGGTCCAGAGGCAAGTGTCCTACCTCTAGGCCACCACCACCCATCTAGGATCCTTTATTAAGTATTCTTTTTTTTTAGGTTCGCAGTTCGGTCACAAAAAATTGAGTCAACCCTTAAAGCTGCAATAAAGTTATCAAATAATTCAAATTAAATTAAAGAGAAGTTGTTTCTAAAACCATTAACTGTGATGTTTACAACCCATCTGCCCAGTTCGAACAATTAATGGTGCAAGTTATATGTCAACTGACCTAATAAAAAATCATATTTACACCGTTTTCATGCATTTTTTTTTTACACCTAGACACATTTGCATTTTGGTTGATACAAACATCTGTTATTTGTCCTGTAGCTCCAGATCACAGCCGCTAAAGGAAATTGAAGCAAATTGTACAATATTGGATGTATGAAAATTGAGAAGATTTTTCTTAGTGAGATATCCTTCTACAAAGAGCTGCATCATGTTTGTGAATGACTCTGGACATTAATAAGGTCATTTAAAGTAAATAAATTAATATGAAGAATGTACAGTACTGTGCAAAAGTCTTAGTCAGCTTTGCAAATTGTTTAAAGCCTTTTTCTCAGCATGTGATGAATAAAGTGTCTTTCTGGCAGTAAAGTTAACATTAGAATAAACACAAACAGACAAGAAAGCAGTAAAAAGTTGCATAAAAGTAGTAGATACTGTGTGAGCTGATGAGGAGAACACAGGTTCGGTTCCAGGTTCCTCCTCGGTTCCTCCAGCCGTTGTTTGGAT
>JBBPDC010032365.1:0-12220 GCA_037974485.1 Hemigrammopetersius urotaenia | reverse complement strand
GACTGCAGGCTTCTATATCGTCTGCCAGAGGGCAGCAGGTCAAAGAGTCTGTGTCCAGGGTGTGAGGGGTCTGTGATATAAATCCTATAAATAAATAAATAACTAAATTACTACTGAGGTAGTTAGACTACACATACTGGTAAAGGTTTAGAGTTTGTGTTTGTGTGTTGTTCAATAAGGGCGAAATATTAACATTGTGATACTATTTCTAGATATTGTGATTTTTGATATTCACGGCTGTGTGTGTGTGTGTGTGTAGGAGCTGCGGTGTCGCGAGGAGGAGCTGAAGCGGGCGGCTCTGGAGCAGAAATCTCACGAGGAAGCCCTGCGTCTGCGGGAGCAGGAGCTGGCTCAGTGGGAGCAGGATGTGTTCGAGAGAGAACTTTCGCTGCTCATCCTTCACCTCAACCAGAACCAAGAGAAACCCAACGTCAAGAAGCGCAAAGGAACCTTCAAAAAGCACAAGCTGAAGAGCAAGAACGGGGAGAAGATCAGCATGCCGCAGGGTGGGTCACGGGGATGGGCGACACCCCCTTTCTCATTAAGATTTAATGAGCAAACATCATGATATTTTGAAAAGTAAATGTTCTACTAGAGATGCTCACAATTGCTCAGGCACTCAAGTACAAGTAACAGCTATTCAGTCCTTCTCTGTGCTGCATCCTGTCAAATTAGGAAGAAAATATCCTGGCTAACAGTTCAGGGGCCGTATTACAGAAACTTCCTAACTTGAAAATCCTATCCTAACTGTGTGGTAACCATGGTAACGGCAGTTCAGCATCTTATTTAGGAAAAAAGCCGTTACAGAACAACCGTTCCTAAGTCCATTTCGCTCTCCGAACTTCAGTTAAGAAGGGAGTATTACAGAAACATCCTAACCTCAAAAAATCTTAAACTCTCCTAACTTTAGGACAACCCCTCCGCTGCCCTAACTGTCGCCGGCTGATTATTTAGACTACGGTCCGTGTGGTAACGCCGTTAGCCGATCAACTCCGCCCAGCTTTGGAGAGGCGACCTGTCGGCACGAGGCTCTCCCGGCTGTGGTACAGTTAACAAATGCGCTTCATTTTCATTTTTTCGCTTCATTTTCAAAGCGAAGTGTGTGACTGTGTGTGAGAGAGAGAGAGAGAGAGAGAGAGAGAGAGAGAGAGAATGAGAGAGAGAGAGAGCGCGCAGGTAACAGTTACTTCGTGAGATGATGTGTTGTGTTAGTTGCTAGGTAACCGACATGTTAGATCGCTTATTTAGGATTCCTAACTCGAGATAAGATAGGATTCCTAAATACAGTTAGGATTTGCTTCTGTAATACCAAATTGAAAAAAAATCTTAAATCATCCTGTCTTAACTTTATGCTTAAGATAGGAGGTTTCTGTAATACGGCCCCAGATGAACTATATTCAAAACAAAAGTATTTACTTTTCTTTTGCTTTTTTTTCCCCTCAGATTTTATCCATAAGATCACGGTGCAGGCGTCTCCAGGACTGGAGAAGAGGCGAAATTCTCCAGATTTGGGCTCTCCTTCGATTGGCCCCCGCTTCCGTGCCATCCAGTGTACGTTTCTGACTTATTACTTGCTGCATGTTGTCTGTTGCGTGTTGTGTGGCACAAATTTTCCAGTTTATTTAATTTTGTCAGTGATTTCGCTGCATTATTAGATAAACATTTAAATCCAGCAACATGTGTCACTTGTTTCAGTGATATTTGGAATGTATAATTTCAACAGCAGTGAAAGACAGTGAATATAAAAACATGATTTTCTCTTCAGCAGCAATAACTGTGTAAAATAACAATTTTTATCCTCTCTTTAACAGTGAGTCCGTGTGACAGTAAGTGGAGCTCTGGAGTGTGGCCGCTGGAGGCTCTTCCCCTGAAGCAGCCGAATGGGGAGCGCAGACTGGCCCCCCACTGGAGCCCTCAAAGCCCCAAAAGCCCCAAGAGTCCCAAACTGCTACGGCTCAGTCCACAGGATAGCGGGTATGTGCACAAACACACGTTTTTCACACCAGGTTTAAAAATGTTCTAGGCTCAAAACATTTAGGCCCGGTTTCCCAGACAGGGATTAAGCCTAGTCTTGGACTACCCTTTCCTTTTCAATGGAAAATGTCTATTCCCAGCACTACATAATCTAGGACTAGGCTTAATCCCCGTCTGGGAAACCGGCCCTTGGTGTATTGGACTTTTAAATATAGCAAGTGGGAATGTGTGATTTCACTAGATCTCTGTGGAAGGGGAAGACACGCTGATAATCTGTTCAGACAGACGACTAAATACTTCAGAAACACAATCAGTATCAATTGGCCTTTAATCTTATGCACATTTTTTCAGCACAAGTTCAACCTCAGAGTATGCCTAGTTCATAAAATGTCAATGAAAATGTTCAGTTTTTCGTTACTACGTAAGAAGACTGGGTGGTGCTGTTTGCCTTTTATTCATTGGTTAAACAGAGAGAATTCTAGCCATTCACTCACAACAGCACACACTAGTATTGGGGGAGGGTTGGTCCTCGAGATTCGAGGGTCTTGACACGACTTTGAGTTTACGATGCTCACTTGAGCGTTCCACTTTGTGGCGCGCGACGGAAGAGTACGCAGAACGTGCGGAATACGGAGTAACATGCCTTACAAGTGAGGAAGTACGTTTTTCTAAGCAGAATAGTTTCATTTGTGTTGCTTTGTTTGGTGAATTTTTGGTGTTTATAATGGCTTCTTTTCTTTTTTACACTCATTTTTTGTCATTTTTTTCTTAGTCGTGTTTGAGTTAGGATAGATTATTAACTAAGGCTAGGGTTTGTTTAGAAATTCGGGTCATCGCTGTCATAGGAACGGATCTCCGTCGTAACTCGAGGAACCCCTGTAGTTACGAATGCTGGAGTTCTAAAAAGACTGTGCGCTTGAAGCAAGCGCCTTAGAATAAAATGTGAACGAAAACGTCTGCGGTGTGGAATGTTCACTTTTCTTAAATCAGATACCTTATACATCCTTCAGGTTTCAAAACTAAACATTAAAAATAGATATTAGCTAGGGAGGTAGAAAAATCACTAAATCAGGATCAAATCTGAAAGAAATGTGGTTTTTTTTCAACGTTCAAAGTATTTTACTGCTACACATTCAACAGTCCTTTAAATTTCGTGATGAATGGACGGATAGAAATGGCCTAAAATTACAAGGAAAAATGTAGTTACATTAATTAATATTAACATATTTTTTTTTCCTTCTCTAAAAATTCACATTTTAAAATACCAGGGTTTTGCTGATGTAACGGCTGATGTAACACAGTCACTGATGTAAGCCTCAGTGAGGTTTCGTGTCCTGAAAATGATTGCTGTTTAAATTAGGTGTCTCTGTTTATTGATTGATTACGCTTTTATGAAGCTCTGACTCTCTCTAGATGTGCAGTTCTAACCTTTATGCATTTGACTTGTGTTACTGATACCTGTGTCTCTGTGGGTTTCTCAGTCTGTCTATGAGGGCTAGACTGCTGGAGGTGGACATCAATGAGAACGGAGACTCCAAAGACGACTTTGAGAAGTACAGACCCACTACGCCTGAACCAACCCAAAATGGTAAGCTCTCTTTTACTGCACTATGGAAGAATGAGAGTTTTATACGGAATATGAACATGCGTAATGGCTTTCCCTTTAGACTAAACTGTCCAATCTTGATCATTTGCATTAAAAAATGAAATTTTGCTATTGTATAATCGCACTGTACTTTTTGCCTCTCTTTCTCGCTCACTTTCTCTCTCACACTAGACTCTGGCTTGGTTAAGGAGCCCTGTTGGACGGTTCTTCCAGAGGAGGATTCTGGGAGCGAGGAGGGATGCTTGTCCCAACGGAGTTCCCCGAACCCGGACTGTCGTTCCAGTGTTGCTTCTCATGCTAAAAGCACTCATCGGGCTTTGCTCAGTGGCGCCGCCCTGCTGGCCTCTGTGGCTCTGGGACGGCATTTAGAGCCCCAGCACCCACCGACGCCCCCTCCACGAACTGGCCCCAGGACAAACCCGCCTGCTCTGGAGCTGGAGCGTGAGCGCCCCCCGGTGGCCAAAGAGGACTTTCCCACAGACCCTGCTGTCGTTGGGGATCTAATTACGTTCAGCACAGACTCCCTGCCTCGAGGGTTTTTTGAGAACCCACTGAAGCCCCCAGAGACTAAGCCCTTACCCCTCACCCCCCCTCCCCCAAACCCCAGAGACCGGTCAGGTCGCAGGAACCCTCATTACAGCTCTGCAGAGTGGATTGCTCCGGCCAACGGAGAGACAGCAAATGAGGAATTTATTCAAATTGGGGACAGAAGGAGAAGATCCAGTCATGGGCTTTCCTCACAGCTCGGTAAGGCCGGACGCACTTTGATGATTTCAGTATTGTTTGATGTCTTTCTATGGTTTTAAAGCAGTGGTCTTGTTAAAAATGACATTTGCACAGAGATTCACTCACCAAAAATATAGTGCAACCTAAACATGTCATGGTCTGAACGTCGCTTCTTTAGTGTTGACACGAGGTTTATGAAGCTAACAAGTACTCAAAGCGTATACTGCATTTAAAAGCATGGTGCTAAATGCATGTCTGGATTATAACACCTGGACTGCATGGAAGTGCTCAGTAAGTTCTAATATACTCTAATACATGCCTATGTGGTTTCTGACCCACTGTCACATGGAGCTAAATCAGCCGTCATACTGAGGCTTGAACTTAGTATGTGCAGAGATAACAGTATGCAGACATGCAGTGTCAAAAACCACATAAGCAAGTCTATTAGTAATTTAGCTTTAATAAGAGTTACGTGCAAACATTTGAGAGTTTTTTCGCTAACTCTGATCACTCTAGTGTTTACTTTATAAGCTGAATAACACTAACGAGCATCAATGTGTTGTGGTGTGAAGTAACTGAATGTCTTTTTCTTACAAGCTAATGCTCTGTATGTGGAGGCAGTGTAGCAAAATAAGTTATGATCACATAATATGTATATGGTAGCGAATTGTGGTGGGTATTTATTAGGCCTGATACTTTATGTGGAACGCCCCCTTGTGGATGCTGTTTATGCATCCTTCTTAAAGATTTCTTTTAAAGTCTAACATATTTAAACATTTGCAAACGAGGGACTTTGGAATTTGATTTTTAATTGCATCCGTCAGCCCTCCTTAACTACATTAGCTACATTAGCTTCATGGCAAACATCGGATATGAAACAGGCCTTGGCTGACCAGATTTGTGGAAGATGTAAATGTAATCAAATGCCGTATGTCAATCCATGTCCTTTCTGTTTCTCTTCCCTTCTGTCGACTCAGTGTTGGACCTGCCTTTGTGCCAAGACACTATGGCGGAAACGGACGAAAAATCCCCCATCCCG
Organism: Hemigrammopetersius urotaenia; assembly: GCA_037974485.1. NCBI lineage: Eukaryota > Metazoa > Chordata > Actinopteri > Characiformes > Alestidae > Hemigrammopetersius > Hemigrammopetersius urotaenia. The sequence goes on along the minus strand of JBBPDC010032365.1, from coordinate 6,875 downwards.
TTCGCTTTGTACCCGGACCCTCACCTTTTGAGTCCCAAGACTCGCCGCCTGGAGGTCAGCATCATCCCACGACCTCGGCCATCTCCCATCCGTCATCGCATCGATCCCTGGAGCTTCATTTCGGCTGGTGTGATGGAAAAAAGCAGCTCAAGAAACAACCTCTCGGCTAGCACCCCCACGAGTCCACGACTGGGGTATAAGCCTTCGCCCACCAACCCCTTCACGAACTGCGACCCTTTTCCGTCCCCAGACTGCGACCCTTTTAGCCTCAAGGCCGATCCCTCGATGTGCTCTGACCTTCCCTCACCAACTGACCCCTTCTCTGCTCCTTTTCCCACCTCCCGCTCTGCACCTTGCTCCACTAACGGCAGCCCCAACCTTTCTCTCAGGGTTGCTCCACTGAACCCAGCCGACTCCCCGCTCATTGACCTGGGCTGGGCGGGGATCAGCAAGCCCCTAGCTGTTTCCAAAGAAAAAGTTTGCCCGAGGAGGACAATGGGCCTAAGCCCCTTCAGGTCGCCCGCGCAACTCAAAGACGACAGATTCTGAACTTTAAAAGGGGAAGCCACAACGGAGGTTGGATCTAGACAGCAGGGCACCCGGTTGTCAACTGTCCTCAACATTTGGTGCTTTGGAGGTCTCTGAGTTTCCTTTGGAACAATGAAAAAATGCACAACAGGCCTGGTAGAGAAAAAGCAGTGCCTCACATGGTGGATGTGTCAGTTTTTACGTTCTTGCCTTAGAAACAATGGAACCTGATGTATGCAGATCTTTATGATGCAGTTTATGCACTTCAATCAGCAGCCAGACAGCAGATTATTCTAATAACCCGATTATTTTTTATCCAGCATTTTTCAACAAGAACGGTGACGTTGCAAAACTGGGAAACTTGCCTTTTTTTTTTTTTTTTTTTTTTTTTGTACAGTCTTTGTTTCCTGTGAATCCCAGAAATAGAAGCTGAAATTTGCATTCCTTTCAAATGCCCCTTTCCACAGGTTGCCTTCAGCAAGAAACCGCAAGCGAAAATTCCGACATGGGTAACTGTGAACATAAAGCCGTAATGAAAAGCCCGAAAGAAACATGTTGCCGACCGGCCTTTATTTGTTTGCACTGTTCTTTTAAAGCAAACCGAAGGTCCTTAACAATGAGTTTATCAGCTTTTCTTTATATATAAGAAGCAGACTATTGTCCATTTGTGTCTCTGGCTCCAATTGCAACCTCTGCTATTGTGCTAGACCACTGAAAACCTATAGCAGCTTGTGTCAGCTCGACTCTTGATTTAGGTCTGCCATTGACAGGATCTAAAAAAGCACATTGCCTTTCAAGGAGGGGAAGCTAACATTCCAAGTGCAAGGCTAAGGCATTGTTCCGCACATGTAAGAACATGCTGCAGGGGAGAACAAACCAGACTCTGCAAATGTGCCAAAGAAAGAAAAAAACTCAGGCCAATAGTGCATTGCTACAAGCCGCAAAGTAGCGTAAATTGCAGGCTGTCTGCTAAAACTATTTTCACCTGCTTACATATCGACAAGACAACAACTAGCAAGATCATCACTTCAAACCCCATTCAGATTTGTCCTTTCAGAGGTCATTGCCTGGATTTTTGCTACATTGCTTTGAATACAAATCCGTTCTGTTATAGCAACTGTTGCTAGGATGAAAACCTGTAGCACACCACTCAGATTTCGTCCAAATACTTTCCAAATCCAAATACTAACATTAACAGTCTTCTGTTAATTCAAGACAGTGTATATTTTGTAGGAGTGTGTAAAACCACAATGGTGGGATAGTAGTTTCTCTTGCGTAGCTAAGTTGGTGTTTGCATGACAGATTCGTTGTTGTTTAATAATTGGTTTCGATAAGCTACGACCAGCTATCAGCTTGAAATATTCGTCTGATGGATTGACTGCTCAACCGGGTTCATGTGTGTCGTGACCCTTGTCAGCACATTGGGTTTTGGTGGGCTGGTTCAGGTCAGTTTCAGCTCAAAACTTGATGTTGTGAGTCAGGTTCCTACAGAATGTTGTTCTCAGGCAAAATTTTAGGCCCCTAGCATAGCTCAGATGTGAGCTCCATATTATGCAGAGCTTCTAAACTAAGCTGAGTGCGCTACAGTTGTGCGCTACAGTTGTGCGCTACTGTAACAGTGGCAGCAGGGGTGGGTGGGTGGATCGTGATTGAAATAAGTATTGTAGTCATTTACTCCTTTTATGTCCTCTTTTGAACTTCCAGTGCTTGCGGGATCGTTACAGCTCTGTTTCCCATCCGCACTTTAGACAAATTATCCGAAAGAAAGGACAACAGAGAGGTATTTGTTTCTTATCTAACTAGAAATCTGTGGCTAATTGATTTCGGCTTGAGTGACTTGAGCTCCGACCGTAACAGACACCACCGCCGCGACCCGTTTTCTGTTGGGACTTGTTAACTTTTATTAAGCAGCACAAAACATCATGCATTTCAAAGAAAAAAAAAAAAAAAAAATGTAACTCATGTTCACCGTGATCAGACTTGCTTCTTCTTGACTTGAGCCACAAAACATGGTGCCTTTAATCTTCTTTAAACTACTGACCGGAGGTCTTGATGCATAGGACGTCCCCTCTACCTCCCTCTACAACGATGATGTGCATGTACTGTACTGAGAAAGATTCCTATCTTTTATCTGTAATATTTTTAATCCGTGAAATCCTTGAACGCCTTGACTAAAGAGAGGGTTTGATATAAAAGGATTTACCCCCCCCCCCCCTTTTGTACAGCATTCCACAGCGCCAGGCTAAAAAACTGTAACTATAACATATAAGTAACTATAAGTGCTGGCCATTTTTCTATTTTTTGGTTGGAAATGGAACGGATTAGTTTTGAAAATCTCGGCATTCCTTACGAGGTTTTCTATCGCTGCAGTTGCATCTTACGTTCCAGTTCGGCCTTCTTCCCCTAAAGTGACCCCTGGGTTGTTCGCCGCAAAACATATAATCATCACTCGCTTCCCTCTTCAAACAAGGAGAGTAATTTCAGCTTTTTCGGGCCGAGGCCGAGGAGAACTCGGCCTCCGACATCAAAGCATCCCCGGAGGCTTTTTGACTGCTGCGTTATTGCCTCTGTTCCCAAAAGTGCACAGAAAGCAAGACACTTTTGTACAGACGTACAGGGTCAACCTTAGCTTAGGATGAGACTTGAGTTCGTACACAGGATATAAGAAGTGTTCCTTTTGAACGAGCCGTGATACAGGGCAGCAGATTGGAACGGAGGTTCCAATGTTGTTTCATTCTATGGTTTACCAGGAGCAGCAAGAGCGTCTAAAACACTTTGACCGTGTTGTTGGCAAACAGACAAATGACGCAGACGTTCTGATGTAGCTGGAGTAGGGCGACTGCAAGTTTACCCAGAATGCTTGATCTTTTTTTCAAAGGGGCTGCAAAGAAAACAAACACGTTGAACAGTATTTTTGTACCAACCTGACCACAGGTCGGTCAAATTTGGGTTCAGAATTAACTGTAAATTAGTAACATTAATGTTACCTCAGTCGTTATTGCAATACCCTATTACCAGTTTACAGGGAACACCGCAAATTTGCTAGCTTTATTGTTTTCATCATTTTTATTATGTGAGATTTTTGTCCCTGTATACAAATGTCAGAATGAATGGGAAAGCCACCATGGATCAGCCTCGCCTCCATTCTGTTGTGAACAAAAGTATACTCGGTCGTGTAAACGGAGCAGTTATTTAATTTGTTAAAGCCGAACCGCATCATTGTTCATTACCATGCAGTTGCCTGGAGTCCACACCAGCCAAGACACGCTGCCAACGGCAAAAAGCTTAACTGGGAAATGAGTGACTATCAGTCGTTTTGATTCTCTTACTGCTCCTGGCGTGAACATAGGGTCAGGGCTGTAAAACGATCCTGCTGAATAATGAATTCGGACTTTTTGGCACATAAAACCACACAACCATGCAACAGTTTTGTCTCCGCAGGACTCTTTGGGAGCAATGCAAATCATGTAAACTCCTTAGAAAATATTTCTGGTCCATATCACTTTGTTTCCTGCGGGTGTGTTTATGTTGTAGCCCTTTTTTGAAAAACATAAAAAGAGTATAATTAAAAACAGTAATGGACAGTGGATTTTTGCATGTCAGGCTGTTGCTCGCCATCTTAAGTAAAACACAACAGACCACTGTATAAAATGTAAAGACTTTGGTTTCATTTTTGCCCATGTTTGGTAAAGCTTGTCCAGCCTTTCCACAGTAGCTACAAAACAATATGTCTGTGGATGGAGCACATATAGCCTGGATGAAAAAGTGAAAAGCTGTGCTTTTTTAAGATAGGAATCAACCCTTAGGAGAAAAAAAATGATCTTAGCCTGTTCCCATGTCTTCAGTCGGTCAACAGTCTTGACCTTGACCCATTTTTCATCAGTTGTTGACTCTCAGGTAGATCTTGCTGCTGATCAGTCAACACCTACGACGGCTGCTGTTCCACTCCAGCTAGATCCTGCTCCCTTCACCTCAGCGATGCCTCAGTTAGCCTTTTTCCTGTCTCTGAAGCTGTTAAGCCTGAGGAGCGTCTGTGCTCTTCACCCTGGCCTGTTCTCTACACCAAAGATGAATGCCTGTGAGATTTGTAGTTAGCTTTCTTGTCTTCAGTTGTTCGGAGATTGACGATTATTTTCACCCAACAGTGATTTAGTGAAACGCAGGAAAACAGTATTTTAGAGTTTAAAGTAGCCTTGTGAGAGAGAAACAGTATCAATTTGGGAGAAAGCGGTGTCAAGAGGCTGTATAATTGTGGCTGGGCCTCCTGTCAGTGTGCAGTTTTGTCAAGAGCTCCGTTTCAGCCTCTGCAGCTCTTTAGCAGTTCTCACAGCACTATCAAACGCGCAGGGGCTGAAGGATTTTTCCCAGGCCGACGGTTCAGAAATCCATTAACTCATCTCACTTCAAATCAAGCTCAAATCGGACCCCTCCGCGGACCTTTCACCACAGGCTACCTTTTCATGCTAGCGCTACATGTTCCGTTGTTTGCTTTCCAGCAAAATCTGACGTCATGCTGTCAGAAAACGGAGTAAAATTTCTGAAGTATTTCTAGTACACACTATTTGACAGATGAACTGGGAGGCTGTGGGTTGTGAGTCCTGCTTTCTGAGGCATCGTGCTCTTATGTCGTTGCTAATCACCGTCTTAAGCTAGAGACAGAAAGTTCAGCTCTACTGTTGCTGACGAACGTCTGATGATCCGGGGAAAAGCATTGAAGTTCAAAACTGAGAATTGAGAATCTGATATTCTGTGAACGCTTTAAGAACCTTTAAAAAAGTGATGTTGCCAGATATGCTGCCATGGCTAATGCTTTATGGTAGCCAAGAGAGCAAGGAAGCCAGACATTAGCATAGCATAGTATAGACACTGAGCTAATAGTAAACTGTTTATGCTGCTGAACTGACCTTTTCCATCCATTTTCTTTAAAGGGTTTGATTTTCTTTTGTGTTAACAGTAGACACGTTTCTGTTAATTGACCATGAAGCAAACTCGTAGCATCGTAGTATGTCCCAATCAGCCAGTTCCCAAACACATCCTGCATTTTTTTTTGTGTTTTTTTTTGTCTTGTAACACACCCACCAGGGCTTGTTTATAGACAGATTACTTGGATGGGGTGTGTTAAGGCAGGAAAAACACTAAAACCTGCAGGGAAGATGATGTTTCAGGCAAAAACTGGGCAAAAAATGCACATGCTGCACGCCAACAGGAGCATGAGCCGCTATTAAGGTCTGGCATCTGAAACATTAGCATTAGCTCTCCTTCGTCTTTTCAAGGTCACCATCTGCTGGCCTCATTTCAGTCATAATGATTAGTTCTCGAATCAGATCCATTGAACATGGGGGCCTGTTTCCAAGACAACAGCATCCAGATGCTTGTGTGCACCTCTGGGTTGCTTCGAAGCCCAGTCGACATTTATCTCAACCATCGTAATCCATAGCTGTCGCGAGCAGATTCTTATTGAATGGAGCCATCTTATCCTCGGCTGTTTCTCTGTTGGTTCTTTGAGCTTTGGGACACAGGAATGTGTGGCAAACAATTATTTACTCCTCAACAAGTGTTGGCAGTTAGAGTCGGAAGCCTTAGGGAAAGGTCACCATAAGATACCTGGACTGTTGACATATTCCATGTGCCAAAGACCTTCTTGATCTTAAATTTGAAACTTGCCTTTAAGCCATGTAAGAAGCAGAGGTGTGATTGAGAATATCCAGTAACCGTCTAAAGTGGCATTCCGGCTTAAGACTAGCATTTTATACATGACTTGTCATCTTATGCAGTGTTGCATCTCTTATCCTAACTGGTCTTCTATCAAAATTCTCTCACTGCGATGCCCAACATTCAAGCTGATACATCAAAAACTTAAAAAAAAAAAAAAAAGACTCAGAAAACTTCCCAGCGGTAACATTAGCGGTTAACAGTGCCGGGATTCGGCTTAATATACGATTGTGCTTTTAGTTACTGCCATTTTTAAAATACATCATCTGAAGGGAATTTTCAGATGATGCGATTAAAAGCTCAACGCCTTTAAAATCTCTAAACCATTATGGCACTGTTGTTTATGAGAGGGTTAAAGATTTCATTTAGGCCGGAATGCCTCTTTAAACTAGCCTGTATCTCAGAGTGTGTCCGAAACCGCTTGCGTACTTTTAGTGTGCGATTTTAGGGCGTAGTGCGCGCACACTCAAAACCGAGCTAAAAGAACTGAAAGAACCCGGATGCTGCACTGAAATCGGCCAGAAAACGTCGAGCAGAACGATGGACACTGCACTAAACGGCGCCATTTTGACCACGTAGCGGAGGGGGCGGGGCTTTCAGCGTGTTTTCAAGTTGGATAACGGCGGCAAACAGTG
>JBBPDC010032284.1:0-12222 GCA_037974485.1 Hemigrammopetersius urotaenia | reverse complement strand
GGTTTCTCCTCAAATCTATTACAGTTTGGTGGTTTCTCCTCAAATCTATTACAGTTTGGTGGTTTCTCCTCAAATCTATTACAGTTTGGCGGTTTCTCCTCAAATCTATTACAGTTTGGTGGTTTCTCCTCAAATCTACTAGAGTTTGGTGGTTTCTCCTCAAATCTACTAGAGTTCGATAGTTTTTCCTGAAGTTTCTGGCACATCGGCAGCTCGGCAGCTCGGCAAGTTTACAGCCCAAATTTGCAAACCAGTGGGAAGATTTTCTATCAGAGACAATTTCGTTAATGTGGTCTTTTATTATTTATGCTCTTCTTTGAGTTCTCAGGTTTCTTTATCCGTGTGCGGAAAATCAAACCTAGAAAACTTGTTAGTGAGGTCTTGGTTCACATTCATGTTCACGCTCACTGTTAAAAGCACAGTAGCACTTTGTCAGCTTCCATTATTAGAGTTATATATGCATCTCCATTAATGTGTTTTTATGAGGACAGTAAAAAAATAACAGTGGCCTCGTTCCATGTCTGTTCTTGAAAACAGTTGAACCAATCAAAAAGCTGTGATGCAGTCAGCTTGGCTGCAAGCCACTTCAAACCCTGCCATTGAGCAGCTTGAGTATGGCTCTCGTACGCGTCGCTTCATTTACATTTACGGCAATTATCAGACGCTTTTATCCAAAGCGACTTCCATTCCCTACCTACAGGGGGCAGTCTCTCCCTGGAGCAACTTGGGGTTAAGGGTCTTACTCAGGAACCCAGTGGTGGTGCTGAAGGTAGGATTCAAACCCATGACCTCTTGGTCTAGAGGCAAGTATCCTACCACTAGACACCACCACCCCATTTGTAATGGAAAAAGATTTGTTCATGATACAACAGGGTTCCTTGTGCCAGTGTTAGAGCGCTATAACAGGACTGTCTGTCACTGTGTATGGCCGGTGTGTGTGTCAGCTTATTTACGCAGGGTGTGTTTCTGGCGTGAGGAAGCAGAGCTACAGCAGAACAGTTTAGACTCAGTGCTTACGCAAGTGAAGACCAAGGCTCCCAGGGAGGCATAAACGATGTCCAGGATCTTGTTGCGGATGAAGATGCAGAGGAAAGCGAAGATGATGAGCACGATCGAGCACACAAACAGCACGCCCATGCAGGAGGTGAAGTCATACTTGGTCTGGAGTTTGTGGAGGGAAGGAAAAAAAAAAAAAATGACAGGCATTTTTGCAACATACAGATAAAAGATGTAGATCATTCAGTTTAATCCAAAGTAGAGGTGGGCATAGATACATTTTTTTAACGCCGTTAATGTCATTGGAATCTTGGCGTTAACGGCGATAAACCACCCCCCCGGGACAGAGAGACAGAGACAGGTTTAAAACGTGCGTGAACTGGACAAGACACTGAAATATCAAGGTGAAATTCATCATAGCTTGCATAGTATAGACACATCTCCCTCTGTCCGGGGAGGGGAGGGGGGGGGGGGGGGGGAGTTAACGCGCGATAAGAATCTCGCACCGTTAACGGCCCAGCACTAATCCAAAGATTACGATTCTTCGGAAAATTATTCAGTCTGGGCCCTGACCTTTCCAGGAGCATCTTAGTGTTAAGATCTGAACTGATAGAGTAGCAGAAATGTCTTTGCTCTTCCATTGAAGAAACATTTTCTGAGATAAGCAGCTCAGGCTTGATTACGGTGTTTCAGAATCTGAAGACTCCTTATGCAACAATATTATTATATTTTCCTTTTTTAGTAACATTTACTGTGGTTTTATGAGCCAAAAATGTTAAATTATCGTTTTGGTGTAAACAGATTAAAGGTTTATCGGGCTGGTTTCAAGAATATTAAATAATAATAATTAAATAATATGTCCTTTTATTTTTAAACTGAGATAAAGGTTTGAGGTTTGTGCATTGTTATATAACACAGCCAGCCATGATTCAATTTTTCCAGCTTTTCTGTATCCTTTGGAATCCCTTGCCTTCATGTATGTAAATGACCTCTCCTCAGATTCGCTGCAGCAAGTTAAAAAAAAAAGAAAACCAGTGGGGGCTGGACACTACCGGACATATGGCGTGTCTTTATCGGCTTATTTAAAGAAGATTGACCGACTGACCTGCAGAGAGAAGATGACCACTGTGAAGCAGACCACGACAGTAATGCCGACGGCCATGACGACACTCTCCGTGTCGTAGAAGCTGGCGATCATCCCGGTCATGTAGGACATGCTCAGAGTCAGGACCAACTGAAACGGAGTCACAGAAAGTATAAAACATCTGTCATCATTAATAATAACTTTGATTTCCTCTCAAAATGTAGAAGTTAGAAGTTTTTGACATCTGAGGACATTTTCTTTTACGATTATACATTATTTCACTCATAATACTAGTGTGGATTACACAATATCTGAGAAATGTAATCTTTGGGGAAAACATGATTCTTATGGAAGCCTGTTTCCGCCAGACTGATTTAAAAATGTATACAATTTAAGTTAAAATAATGACTTAGTATCTAAAAAATTCATCTTAATATCTCAAAATATTGACTTAATATCTAAAAATTAATGACTTACTAACTCAAAATTTCGACTTAGGAAGTAATTATTTTGACTTAAATTCTAAATAATATTTTACCATAGGGCTGGGCGATTAATCGAAATCGACGTTCAGAACCTATAATCGATCACATTTTCCAGGTCCATTATTTTGATTACTTTCCCTTTAAAAACACTACGCGTGTGGAGTCATGTGACCTGCTCCGTTACGTTATTCTGCCGACATGTCGAGCACGGAGAGCTTAAACACTGAGACGACTGAGCAACTCATCAGTGAACTATGAGGGCAAAAAAATAAAAAATAAATAAAATAATCGTCATTAATCGTAACCGAGTTAAAATGTTCAATTAATCGCCAAATCGCCCAGCCCTATTTTACCAACCTGGCGGAAACAGACTTCCATAGATTCTCAATGTAGGACATCCGTTACAATTATTTTAATTTATTTTTCCATTATGCTCTTCATAATACATGGAGACGGTGCAAGATCAGGAATTTGAAGGAATATTTGGAGCAAATGTTCACATGCAGTTAATCATTCTGTGGTAATGAAAGTCTACACCCCACTAATTAGCAAAAATAATCACATTATTAAACTATATCTGTGCATTTAGCAAGTGCTTTTGGTGATTTTAATAAAGTGTTATACAGATTTACAGATTATAAAACAGATTTTATGGATAATTACTAAATATGTTCGTCTTTCTTTGTACATAAACGCTGTGGAAGACTCACCAGGGCCACCAGGTTCCACGGGTGTTTGCGGCGGAATTCCCCGCAGCAGCTGATGGCAATGAGCGGGATGAAGAAAATGGCGTAAGAGACGTAATACGTCCACACATTGTGCTGCACAAAGGTTTTAACGTTATGCTCGAAGGTGAAGAGAGCCACAAAGGAGAAGGTGATGACGAGCTGAGCCGTCAGCACAAGAAAAACCTGAAAAAGAATCAAAATTACAGAAAACATACTTGTTAATTACATTTATGTCATTTATCAGACACTTTTATCCAAAGCGACTTCCATTCCCTAACTACAGGGGGCAGTCTCTCCCTGGAGCAACTTGGGGTTAAGGGTCTTGCTCAGTAACCCAGCGGTGGTATGCTGAAGGTAGGATTCGAACCCATGACCTCTTGGTCTAAAGGTATCCTACCCACTACTACGCCACCACCACCCCATTATTATTACCACTATGTCGACCCCTGCAGTCACAGAAGGCTGCAGTATGCAAATGAGCTTTTGACAGGCTGATCAATCACAGCTCAAGGTGAGTTAAATTCTACAGCAGTGTATTATTCAGGTTACTTTGCGAAACCTCTCAGGATGCGAGCCATCAACTTCACAGAGTGCACGCCTAGATGACACTCACATTTTCGACCACAATACTGAGGAGAGAAAAGTTCATGTTTATTTTCCTGAATTTATTTTTCTACGTTGGAGGAGGAGGATTGCTCCCGATCTCTGCTCAGCTGTTCATTAAACACTAATTTAAACAGCTATGAGAGTAAACTCAATAAACTTAGTAATGCAGAATCAGTCAAACCACGATACTCAAATGTAATGCAAAGTTGGCCGTTCCTAATGGTGGGAACTGACAGGAGATGATTCCACACAATCGTGTTCTTCGATGAGGGGATTTAAAGGTAATTAAATGTGACACAGCAATTTAGCGGCACGAGACCCAGCACAGTTCCTGGGAAAAACCAGAAGGGCTGAGGTGTGATCACAAGCCAAAACCTAATGGGGAAACACAGCAGGGTCATTGTGGCTCAACTCAAATATTTGCTATTGCTCACGCTTAACCATCTCAGAATTAAACCATTTAAATGCACTTTGCTTGCTCAACGATCCAGTCCAGGGTCTCTGGCTCATATCCTTTTGCAGTCACACTGGCTTGAAATTTAAGAAGATTTTTAATTTGTTTGTAAAAATGCTTCGTAGGCCTTTTGTATCGCCACAACAGCAAAACTGAGGCATCTGAAAAAAATTGAAACACCCCTCTTAGGCTTAATTCCAAATATGCATTCATTTAGCTTGTAGCATGTACACAACATAAGAAAAATCCATTCTAAACACGGTTACCTATCCAGTTTTCAGATATAAAGGCTGGAATTCTGATATTCCAGTATCTGTCAGAACAGTAAATGCAGTCAACGAACCTTTTTGGCCTGTATTCAATACACCATACAGTAAACAGCCACTTGGTATAGAGTTGCGCAATATAGGTCACCAAGCATCAAGCATTTCCGCATCTGTGGTCGTGCTACAGGTCTCAAAGTGAAGTGAAAACATCCTCATTTTCAGAGTGTCATTTGAAAGTTCTGGGTTTTTACAATGTACAAAAGTAGCAGGGATGCACCGATCGATCGGCCAGTGATCGGAAACGGGCGATTTTTGGCCTGACTGGCCGATCACTCGCACGTATTGCCGATTTCAAACCGATCTTTGTTCGAGGTTTGTTTGTTTGTTTATGTATTACATTTTATTTATTTACATTTGTAAAGAAAAAGCTTTATATTAAATCAAAATTCTAATTAGATTTTTGTTTGTATTTGCTGTACAGCTGCCACTATCATATGCCACTATTATAAAAGTAACCAGTAAACAGGGAAAGTAACTCCCACGTTACATTCAAAAAGCTGAAACCCATTTATTTTTTGTCGTTGTCGTCGACTACATGCAGTAGCTCTAATTTTCTGTTATCTGGGGGAAAAAATCGGTATCAGAAAAAGCGATATTGGCCGAACACACTTACAAAAAAATCGGTAATCAGACTCGGCCAAGAAAACTGCAATCGGTGCACCCTTAAAAAATAGAATAGCGTTTTTTGGTTTTAAGGGATTTGTTAAGTTTCAGATTGTCATGTTTTTAGCACCTGGGTTTACTCAGCAGTGTAACTCAAAAGCAAATTAAGCTTAGATCAAAAAGAAATATACATTATGGTATTACAGCAGTAATAGTAAGAACATGTTTAAGAAATCCAGCTTATATAATTGTGATAAAGTTCTTCCTGTTTTTTTGTGTTTTGATTGTAACTATTATACCAGATTCAAAAAATTATCATGAGCTAAGCTTAAATTTCAGCTACTATCAGCTACTATTACAGCTAATTGATAGTTTCTGTCATTTGGGCTAAGCTTACATTTCTTTGTACGTGGTTTTCTCAAACATGTACTTGAAAACGGCAGAACCAAGCATTTTTGAAAAATATCATTAAATGTCAAGTAAGTGTAGCTGCTAAACTAAGGACTCGTCCGGAGAAATTCTGTATTGTACAGGAAAGCAAAATGCCACAAAATAGTTTAGTTCTGACACGGCTGAGCGTGAACCATTTGTTGAGTTGAGCCACAATGACACACCATATCCTGCTTATGGCCAGGAAAGGTAAACATCTCTGTGACAGGATATTTAATACATGAGTTTAGGGTTGCACTGCTTGACAAAAAAAAAAAAAAAAAAAAGACTCATACAAGAACTTCAGTGGGAAAAATACAAGATAAAAGGAAGATTTCTGCCCTTTAATGTTCTGGGAACTAACCTGATTATTATGTAACTGTGACATTTTTAACCACCTGAAGTGGGTTACCTTGCGGATGAAGGCTCGTCTGATGCATTTGTCATCAAACCCCGAGATCATGACGTCTTCGTCGTCGTAGGCTGGGGGGGCATCAACACTTTGATATGGGTCGTTGCTCATTGGATCTAGTTAAAACAAAAAAGTCAGCAGTTAAAACCTGCAGCAAACTGTGCAATAATGTTACATTTACTCAGTGTCATATCAGACAATAAGAGAAATCAGATGCACATGTCTGAACTGGGCCTAAAAACAAACAAGCAAACAAAAACAAGGTGGACAACTTCTATACCACGTCCAAAAGTCTCTACCTTAATGAAATGCTGGACAAGCTTTAATGGGGGAGATGAATAGATTTGGGTGACTTAATTTGTAGTGTTAACTATGTTGGCCTTGTGTCTTGGCTGCTTGACTGTATCAGGGCTGAAGATTTCTGCTCATTTAACTGCATCTAATGTAAACACAAACTGTCATCTATGAACACACACTCAAGTACCTTGGAAAACCCGTGGACAGCAGAAGTTGTCCCTTTGAAGCCTGTATTTTAAACCAGTCTGTCCAAGTGTTTCAGAAGCACAGCTTGCATGCCAAGCATGTCGTAACTGAGGGAGGTATACATTTTTTACACTTCAAAAGGTCACAGATTTTATCTTGTGTTTTTTGTTCGAGTGCTTATACCTCTCTTAACTTGGGCGCCACAGTCCAAACACTGGTGCTTTCAACAGGCGATCAGGAGTTTAATCTCAGGTGGTGCTCCATCATGCTTGGAGTGACGATGGCTCTTTTCCTGCTCGGCGGCAGGACTAAAAACAGGCCACAGCCAAGCTGACCGCCTCGCTGCTGTTTGATTGGTCAAAATGTTGTCAGGCCACTGATTATTTACTGTCCTCGCAGAAAAACAACAATGGAGATACAAACCAACAACTTGAAAGTCGACAAAGTACATGCGCTACTGTCGGTTTGGGCTGAAGATAAAGTTAGGCTGGAGTTTTCTACGAGACTTTTATCTGTAACAAGATGGCCGGATTAGGTTTTCTGAGGGAAAAAAATGTTAAACTGAAAGAAGACTATAAATAAAAGACCACAATAACAAAAAGCAACTCTGGCAGAAAAACTTTCCACAGGCTCAACTTGGACGTGGACGTGGTTCTGGACAACTGTGGAGGAGTGATGGCTAATAGATGGAATTGGTGACGACTAAATTGGGCAGGGTGACCTTTCTGATGTGACAGATAAAAAAAAAAAAAAAAACTTCACTTGGGCTGCACAATATATATTGTCTGATATCTGTCTCTACAAAACTGATTTCACAGAAGGCGCAATATGCAAATGAGCCTCCAACCAATCACTGTGTTTTAATAGGTTATTGGTTAGAGGCTCATTTGCATATTGCCGCCTTCTGTGATATCAGTATTGTAGAGACAGATATCAGACAATATATATTGTTCTGATGAATCAAGTAACACACACTGTTTTGACGCTATAAATCTTTACATTTTACACAACTACGGAACCACCTGACACAACACCAGCAAACAACCCCACAGAACCGTTGTTTTGGTTATCCACCTTATTAACCGTCTTTATCAAGTATTTATCATCTCCCTCTCTTCATTCAATACTACTACAGCACTGTAACCATGGCAACCATGACTTGTGCGAACATGTTACGTGTCAACACCATCAAGCTGAACATCGTCTCACTGATGAAAAGATACTTGGCACAACCGGAGCAAAGTAACAGACTGTTGAACGTTGGGGCACAAGCAAAAAAAAACAAAACAAAACAAAACACACAGCAACAGGTAGAACTGTTTAAGAACAAACAGACAAATCCCCCACTGAAGGATTACATTTGTTGGTTTTGTGACCTCACAAATACTATGATTTGATAACAGGCAGCTTTTGTAGCTTATTTTCCATTTCTGGACTGTATGGATGGGGAAACTGAAAATACAATTTGAAACAATATTTACAGCTTTTATAATTCCAGAAAAGTGATGATATGGGCCCTTTAATATCTTGAAAGGCATCGTAATTGCAATAGGTAGCAGTAAAATCGCAATACTGGTGTGCTACCTATATAGCGCAGCTCTATTACTCACCGTTAGGCTGGTATTGATAAGGTCCCTGGTTCGGGGGTTGGCTGTAGGGATTGGTTTGTGGAAAAGGTGGCTGTTGAAAACCAGGCCCAAACGCAGCAGGGGTCGGAAAGGGAGCCACACCAGGAGCCCCAGGACCCATCGGCATTCCGGCATAATCCGGAGGAGGCAAGACAAATCCAGGTGGACTTGGCTGCCCAAAGCCTGATCCTTGCTGTGGGCTGCTGTCAATGATTGGAACATATCCACCTTTGTCCTGTGCCATGGCTGGTTCTGTATTGAAAAGTGAAAAAAAGAAGATTAAAAATGCTACAGACACAACAACAAGCAGCCTTGTGGATTTATCCACATGACCAGATAAAGCTCAATCACGTCACGTCAAGAAAACATCTTTAAAGGGTCCATATCTCACACAGCAACCCCACATAACACTGTGTATCAACAATGTGCATTTTCACGCAAGCATTTCCCAACCTTTCTTTATCCATCGGAAATTAACAAGAGCTGCACTTCATATCATTCGTTAATTGTTACTGCAATTTTGCTCTCTGCAATGCCGACCGACAAATAAACGAGGCTCTATCCAGTCCCAGTGTTTCTAACAGGGTGACCAATCACAGCGCCAGGTAAGTTACTGGGTGCTCTGGTTAAAGCTGAAGCGATTATTCAAGTAACTTGAATAATTTGATTACAAAAAAATCGAGGTTTCATTTCATTTATGTCACCAAAGTCCACCGATTTAAAATGTCTTTGCTACTAAGGCACAGCTCCAGTATCATTTTTTCAGAAGATTTCAGAGTTAGAGGAGCGCATCCAGACTTGAACTGGGAATAAGAGACGAGAGTCAGGTGTGCTGCTATCCAGTCCGGGTGCCATAGGGGAACATAGCTCGCCCACAATTCAGGCTCCAAAAATGTTTGATAACTTCATGTAAAACAACAGAAGTCTAATTATTTTACCCACTAAAGACCATTAGAGAGACTGTGTTCTACAATTTCCTTCCATTTCATTTTTCCATTACGTTTGTGTGAATTTATGATTCACAATTCATTCTTACCACCTACCAACCTCAGAATCACACAGGCCGTTTCTGTGGCTTTATGACTGACATATGGAAATGATATTATATGTGATTGTCTGCCATGTGTTGCAACAACATGGAGAATGAAAGGAGCACTACTTTAAGGAGACTGATATTCTCCTTAAAGCTCTGGTATTAATGGGCAGGGCTAAACTGCTGTATAAGGAAATATATGTAAACATCACAAAAACTATGACTTGCAGTTTTGTTTCCATAAATGAACTGGGTGTGGGGGTGAATGTCGATTTTGAAACAGTGCTTACATCATAGATCAAACTACTTTGCTTTAAATGCAAAGTGAAAAATCCAGTTTTCTGGCCATTTAAATGAGATGTGAACAGTGAAAAACAGGTCGTCTAAACTGCAAAAGCTCATTCAAATACATGTTTTTTTGTGACGTCTCAAAAACAAGGTATTCAAAACAGGCTGTTTAAAACTTCAACAGTGTTTACATCCTAGATTAAACTTTTTTGCTATGAACACAGTAGTAAAAATCTAGTTTTCTATTATATTGGCTCTTTAAAAGAGAGGTGGATTGTGATCTACGGGCAGAAAATTTGACTGACAGACCATCCATTGTGTTTTTTGTTTCACAAAAACAAACAAATTCAAAATCAGCTGCTGTTTCAACTCAGTTCCCCTATATAGACTATTATGGATGATTTTTGAAACGTTAACCGTGTTTACATACTAGCTTAGACTATTTTACCTCAAAGAGAAAGTGAAAATACAGTTTTCCACGACATGGGCTCTTTAAATGAGATAAATGGCAAATACAGGCCAATAATATAACATTAATATATTTCTACGAAATATAAAGTGTAACCATCACCTCTACTGTCTACTCTTTAAAAAAAGAGGCTGGAAATACTGTAGCTTTTGGAAACCAGAGACAAAATTTAAAGACGACTCGTTTTACAGTCTAATGTTACACAAGTGAAATCCAAACTAGCATGGATGCTAACGTCAGGTGATCAGTTATTCAGCATTTTTATTTTATAGTCAGCCAAAATAGTTGATCTGGATCGATCCTAAACCGTGCCAAAAGGGCTGATGTTACGTTAAATAACATTTTAAAACCGTAATTTGAACATTTAAGGCCTGAACAACGGGTCCCTTCGAGCATCGGCCTCGGGTAACAAAAACTTAACAGATAAAACACAACAAAACACAACGAAATTGGGGTTTTCGAGTCTGTTTCGATAGCAAAGACCACTACTTACTCGTTTGGGTTTATCCTGAGGCGGAGAAGAACAATGTTGTCACTTTTTACATTAAAAACACGCAATTAAAAGCGAAGTCCAGCCGCTCGACGGTTGACTTGAACCACGCCGCCCCTCAGAACAGCTCCCTCTATCTGTACACTAGTAGCGGGCGGATGGATCCAAATATCGATACTATCGATATCAACGTATTGATTTGATCGATACCAGTTTCATAAGATCGATACTTCAGTGCCGGTAGTTTTAAGTGCCTCTCCAGTCACAGCACGGAGCACACACTGCTCTTCCTCCCCCTCCTGTATTTTGACGTTGTACTATCACGTGACTTAAGAGCGCCAGGCGAACGTGAGCAAGCAGCGCGCACGCGCACAGAGAGACAGAGAGAGAGAGAGAGAGAGAGAGAGAGACGGAGCAGAGGAATGGCCGAGAGGAAAAGGAGCGCCGTGTGTCTATATTTTTGAAAATGAAACAACAGCCAGCTCTCAGTTGTAAAAAGGCTGTTAAACACACTGTAAACACAACATTTTTTAAAATAAAACATATGAAAAGTCATAAAAAAAGAAAAACTGAGTTTCAGAAAAGGAGAGAGGAGGAGAGAACCCCCAACCCGGCCCCCGGCCCCCGGCCCCCGGCCCCGACAGACCCAGACCCCCGCCTCAGAGGCAGAGGTCACTGGCAGAAGCCTTTCAGTGTGGCAGAGAATATCCAGGTACATAATTGTGATGAAAGTAATATTTTAGTCATTTATAAGTTATGCTACGACCTAGATACAGTACATTTATCCTCTGAAAGGTGTTATTTAAATGAATAAATGTACTGGAATTGAAACAAATACATTGCATATAATACGGCTCAGATTTGATTGAATATAATTACCCTTTTGTGTTAACTGTGATAATTACTATATTTCAGCAAGAAATAGATGTGCTATAGACTTAATCATTTATATTTCTTTATATCTTTGGGGGTTGTTTTAACAGCACTTTTTTGTTGTATTTTCACTAATTGTTTATTTTAAAAATATTTTCAAATTATTATTGTTTTAGTTATTGTTTATTTGTATTGTAGTTCGGTGTGAGAATTTTGTGTCCTTTCTTAATTTAAGAAAAATGTTATTGTTCTATTGTTATTGTTATTATGATAATAAAATATTTTTCTATTCATAACATTGCTCAAATTCTGTCCTGGGTTTTAATTAATTAATAATTCAAAGGAATAAACACAAAAACACTTAAAGGACTGGCAAATTCATTCAGGTTTAGCAATTTGATGATGCATCTAGCTTTAAAAAGTAAAAAAAAAAGTATCGGTATCAGCAATACTGGCTCTGTATTTACTTGGTATCGGATCGATACAAAATTTTGTGGTATCGCACAGCACTAACACACACACACACACACACACACAACCACACAAGCAGGGCTAAGGATGACTGAATCTGCATTGTAAATTGGTTGCTTCCATCTTACATTCATATTAGCCAACAGACTCTTGCAATCTGATTGGCCGAAATTCAGAATTCATATTAACGTCTATGTATTTGATTGCATTGTCATTGAAGTCAGTGGTGGTGTAGTCTTAGCCTCAGACGTCATGCCCACGGAACGTTGGCTAAACGTCTGATGCACATGGTACACTTAACTGGAAACACTTCAGGAATGTCAAAGTCGTCATCTGATTGGTTGAATTTTATCGGATTTCCGGG
>JBBPDC010032273.1:0-12224 GCA_037974485.1 Hemigrammopetersius urotaenia | reverse complement strand
ACACACACACACACACACACACACACACACACACACACACACACACACACACACACACACACACACACAGTAACATTTTTAGACTGGCACCCTAAATAAGAGGCAGACTTCCACACCATTAACCTCCAGTAACAACCAGAGGAGAGGGAAGAGAGAAGAAGAGAGAGTCAGAAAGAGAGAGAGAGAGACAGAGAAAGAGGAAGGGGGCAAGGAGAGAGAGACAGAGAGAAAGAAGGTAATGACAGAGAGACAAAGAGAAAGAGAAAATTAAAGAGGGAGAGAGAGATGCAGAGAGGAAGAGGGAACGACTGAGAAAGAGACAGAAAGAGGTAATGACAGAGAAAGGAGAAGAGCAGTAGTGATGGAGAGTGCAGTAGTGTGTGAGTGGGCAGCCTGTGTTGCACGTCTGACTTTGTGTGGGCTGCAAATGCTTGAGCAATAGTATGTGACGCCAGTGGCCACATGACTGTGTGTGTGTGTGTCTGTATGAGAACTGATGGATCAGAGTGCTGTCACATATGAGCCTGAATCTGGCCTTGGGGTGGAAAAGGAAAAGTCTGCAGCAAAAAGAGATTAGGACCTGCCCCACCACCCCTCTCCATCTGCATTCAGCCTGAACAGCTTGAGCAGATGTGACCTAACTCTCTCTATCTCTCTATCTCTGGATCACTCTCACTCAAGCAGAATCTCTGGAATAGCACGCATGCTTTAAGAGTTACATAACCAGGCCAGGAGCAACAGAAGCTGCCTTTTTGTAACATATAGACAAACACACCCATGCATGCAGTGTCCACTGCTCGAGTGAAACTGCTACGTCACTTTATTAAGCAAAAAAAAAACCCTCTTCTCTCACACTGTCAGGGCAGATATAAATACACACACACACACACACACACACGCCAAGTCAAACTGGACTGCAGCGTCCCCTATTTTTACACTCTAAACTCCACTGTAACAGAGCAGAAGGGCCGTCACGAGGGATGCAGTCTTGGCAGCAGGAGGAACGCATACATCCTCCTCCTCCTCTGTAACCATAGAGACACCATCAGAGACAGAGAGAGAGAGAGAAAGAGAGATAGAGACACAGAGGGGGATGACAGAGAGCGAGAGACAGACAGAGCGAAAGAAGGAGAGACAGAGGACTCAAGCTTGGAGATAAAATCACTACACTGCCACCCCCATCCACTTCAACAACCTGATGTTCTCCTATACCTCCCAGAAGCTTCCCTGAGCAGATATCTGCTGTTCATTCTAATAGACTCACACTTGATCATGGACCATCAGCCTCCTAAACAAGTGGTATCACAGTGTCTGTATGACACAGCTGACGCTTTACGTCAGTCTGAAAAAGAAGGATGTATGTTGACATGGTCTTGAATGAGAAAATTGGAATCAGCTTTAAGAGAGGATTCTGAAAGGCTCGTTCAAACAGAAAAAATCCATGACGTTTAGAGTCCAAGTACAGCACATGCAGGGGCGTTTTGGGGAGTGTGTGAGACCACGGTTCAGGGCATGACAGTTAGTTTAGACAGTAAAACAGGCGTTTATATGCGGTATGTGGAGAAAATCATGGCGTTACCTCGCTGTCCTCTTGAGGATGCAAGTGAACCGGGGATGCGGCGACGCCCACCAGAGAGCACATGAACACAGAGACAGAAAACACATTAGATCAGGGATTCCAAGGCACTGCAGTGTAGGCATGACAGAAAACAGGGTGACTCTAGGCCACGTGTGAGCTGTTACCTGTTTTAAATATCCGGCTCTTGTATCGCGCGGTGGTTGTCATGTTGCTCGCGAGCTCCTCTCCTCTTTCCTCTCTATCTCTCTCTCCTCCTCGTCCTCTCCTATGGGAACTCCAGAAGGGGGCGGGGCGATTTCGTCAGTGCACAAAACCACGCCTACCCATTCCATAAGCCAATCAGGAGTCCAGGGTGCAGTGTGGTACATTGGTTTATAATTTATTTTACCAAATTCTCATATACACTCTCAGATATGAATGCTCATATACACTCTCATAGCTGCTGAACTGTTGCACTGTACATTCCTGTCTATTGCAATGACACCCATAGATGTTCTATCCATCCAAGAACATTAAGGAAAAGGCAGGGGAGAAAAAGAACAGGTAGTGTATGTATCCAAAACTAATACATACACTACCTGTACATGCTGGGACTTTCTACCACTTAAGTGTAAGTTTAAAGTGTCCATACTTAAACACACCACAGCACAAAGGGCAAACATCACTAAATTCGTCCTCTGTATTTAGCCTTTTAACCAGTCCATGGATTTGATCCTACAAAAAGCCCCTGAACATAATGAATGTGCACCACCAGAGAAATGCTAGATATTTACAGAGCTATTAAGTGACATTCGCAGGCAACACATTCTCTGAATGCACATAAATGTCTAGTCCTTGGTTAACACTGTATACTGTATTCATTTCTTATACTACACTCTGACTTTAAGTTACCTGCACTTTACTGTAACTGTTTACTGCCAATACAGGCACCCTTATGTCCTTTCACTTGACTAGCCTGTACAGTGCAACAAAATCCGCTCTTGAGCAATATCCTTTTATCATTCTTGACACTGTAATCTTTTGAAATGTTTGTATGGTGCAATTTAATTCATCTTGTAAGTTTCCTTACACTTCTCACTTCTAAGTCACACTTCTTTATTTACTTACTCTACTGTCTCAGATTCACATCCCATTCACGTTACTGTTCCATTGTTCTATTATTTCTGTCATTCCTTAAACTTGGCACAAAGCAGGCAAATGCCTCCTGTGCATGACTCATATCTATGGTGCAACTCTCATCACTGAAAAGTCAGCTGGATGCACAGGTTTCTCTCACACTAATGATAAGGAAGGTAAAAGAGAAGCCAACAGTCACCTCAAAGAAGCTGCAGAACAACCTGAACGCAGGAGGAGCAACAGTATCACACAGAATAACAGACAACGAACTGCACTGCAAACTTAATCATTCCCACACTAAAATCCTCCACCAAAAAATACGAACATGAGCATTTTAATCAGTCAAACTTCTTTTGGAAGAATGTGCTCTGGTCAGACAAAAGAAAAAATAGAACTCTTTTCACAATAATTCAGCTCAGTGTGTTTACAGTAAGTGTGAGAGAGATCCCAAGAGCACCACACCCACAGTGAAGAACAGGAGCATCATGTCATGGGGCGGTTTCTCTCTTAAGGATCAAACACAATTTAATCAGGCTAATAAATGAGAGAACATAAATACAGTTTATTAAAAATGAGTCATTAAAGAACCCATTTTCCCATGTTGACGAGTTTGAAGTGGATGTATGAAGTTTATTAAAGAACAAAAAAACAGTGTTTGAATACTTCCTTACATTATGTAAAATAACTAGTAGCGATTCATCAAAATGTATTCAGTGTGTGAGGGATCAAAATCTCAGTCCCAGGGTGACTGGGAACGGAGAAAACAAAACATTTTATTATTGTCATTATATTATCTTAAATCTTTTACATGTTGCATTGTTCACAGTTTTAAAGATTTTTTAAAAATAAAATGTTGCAGTTGAGTCATTCAGGTTCTCTCAAACGTCAGTTCACACCCTGCTTGTTTCCCATCACTGTAATAGACCTCAAAGTAGCTAGTAAGGGGGAATTCAGGGTAGTAGTTTGTGATGAACTGGATGGTGGGTGTGACGTTTAGTACTGAACAGATACAGATTAGACCGTTACAACAACCTCAGCTCTGTACAGCTAATCAGGTCTCGTGATTTCTTTAGGATGCTTCGTTCTTTGTTAATGTTTTATGTAAAGGAAAATTCATGACATTAAAATAAAAATCCTGATATTTTTGTAATAAAACACATGTGAATGTATTTGAATAGAATGTTAGGCTAAATGAAAAAAGAAGTTGTAACAACTGAAAACAGCAGCATTACATGATGTAGACATTTTAGAAGATTTATTACTCAAAATAAGTACAAAAAAGCATCAGCATTTAAAAACAGGGTAGAGTGCTAAATGTACCATGGACATGCAGCAAAACAAGAAAAATAAAATAAAATGAAACCAAAAACAGGAAGTGGCCAAAATAACAAGACCGTCCCAAAATATCAGTGAAAAAACAAAATCAGTGTGTTTATATATAGCTGACAAGTACAATGAAGCACAGGGGAGGAAGCTGTTTCAAGTTGGACAAACATGGATGTGCAGGCAGGGACGGTTTCCAACCTCTACAGACACACCTGCCTCGTCATGTGACACCTTTCTTTTACTTCTAGTCGGTTTAAAGGTAAGCTGTCAATAGTAAGTAAAACCAACATCAAAAGCTCCTAACTACAGAGTTAAATCAGGCACAGCTAATGCAGCAGATGCAGATTACAGTACAATATTAAGCCATTTAACAAAAGTAGGAGGCACAACAGTAAGTAATGAAATGAAAGTATACAGACACTAGTGTTTACGAAAGATGTTTAAGGCACGTAGAGCGGTTCCAAGAATGGAGGTGTGTGTAACAGACGGGCACTTTTGTTCAAGACACACTAGTTAACAGAAACCTTTCTATTTTATATCACCTGAAGTGTTATTTAATCTGAAATGTCCCAGCTGTGATACATTCAGTCTACAGTAAATATGACAGACTACAGCCATTTAAGCTCTAGCTCAGGGGTGTTACCTGCTCAAACACAGCTGATTCAACTCATCTGTGGTTCAGTCAGTCTATTTGAGTGGAGGAACTCCCAAACTGTGCTGCACACCAGTCTATAGTGCTATAGCCAAAATGGAAATATACCTAGAAAACAGTGCTGAATGTGTCTTAAAGCCATGAAAAATAAGGCAAGACTTCAGTATAAAAAAAAAATAATACAGGGCTAGATCCCTGACAAGCATCGCATAACCAAGCATATTCTCAAATGGTAGAGTGAGAATCATCTGGGAAACTGGACCCATACTGACATTTTCTTTAATTCTCTGCCTTACTGAATGCAAGTGAGGCTACAGCCACCTACTGGCACTCACTGCATATTACAGGTTGCTAGCACACTGTTTAGGAATGGCTGGGGCACAATATTATCCAGACAGCCACTGCAATGAGTAAAGGTGCACTTATTGCTGAAGCATATTTCAGTTTCGCGCGCACACACAATCATCCAAGAATGGGATGCACAAGAGCCGTGGAACTGTGTTCTCTTTGGAAACCGCTGCTCTGGAGTCACAGAGAAGCATTCAGTACCTTTAAAATGAGCTGAAGTGGTATTTTTGAACTAAATCACCCAATATCAGTACCTGATGATATGGTCCACTGGCTAAACACATGCTCATGTGGCTAAACACCATCAAAAACACACAACAATGTTACAACAGCGAGTGAAAAACCTTCCCAGTGAGTGCAGCAAAGTGGGCTCAAATCCCCTTAAAAGAAATAGGTCTACAAACCTTTGAAGATGTAGTGTATGTTTAAGAGCACAACATGTATTGCATTTTTTCTTGTGTTTTAACCTCTACATGCCTTTTCAGCCAGGTGTATTATCCTACACATCCGATACAGGAAGCCCATGATTGTATTTCACTAAAGATACAGAAAGTAAAGCACACACAAAACCCAGATACACACTACGCCAAAGTCAAATCATTTGTTTTTACTCCGAAGCAGGCTGTAAAACCGGTGAGCTCTTGTCGTACGACTGTAAAAGTAGCTGTAAATTCCCTCTTTGATTCTAGAGTCCCCCACAGAGGGCAAGGCCAAACAATATCACTGTTTTCTCAGTGCCCATTAACCACCATCTGTCGAACAGGCGCCACTGGGACATAACAAAGATTCAGGAACTGGAGGTAACTGGTGTGGCGCGAGCTGCTTTAGGGGAGCACAAAAAGTGGGGCAGCACCCACAAACTACTCAGCCCTTTACTTTTACACAACCGCAATCATATTGCATGATATATTATTTGCGATATAACATTAATCCATGCACATTAGAAAATATTGACAAACAGCGTAATTTTCAACATGATTAAGATCAGTCATCATGGGCAGGACACAGAGGCTTAAGCTGAAATGATTTTAGTTGGGATGAACAAAACATACGGCAAATATATAAATCATAATAGGCTTTTGATGAATCCATAATTAAAGTGAGTAGAGGGAGTGCAGTGATGGAGACAGACAAGCAGACACACAAACACTCACACAGACACACACACTCAATAATCTTTCTCAGTCGTCTCCAGGCTTCATCTTCATTTGAGCCTGCATTTGAGCAATCATCTGCTGCATACGTCTCAGCTGTGGAGAAAAAGAGAAAGAGAGGATTTAAGAAAGACTGTTTAAGGCAGTGCAGTATATTATCTAATGAAATAATACATTTTAAATGCCCGATGAATCTGCTACAAATATATATCTTTTCTATTTATTGAAACCCCTTTGTAGGTTTCTTCTACTTGTTTTGTCAGATAAAATAATAATATTCTATGAGCAGGTTCATTTACTTTTACTAAGCATTATGTCTTAACAAAGAATATTATTATTACAAGAATCTCACAATGTGAAATATGAGATTTATTGATGGGATTTATATTTATATGGCTGACAGACACACCCACATATGTGTAGTTTTTTTTTGTCATGTACTTTATCCATTTACAAAGTGTCTGCCTTCCATCCACGTCACCATCCCCCTATCTGTCCGTCCATCAATCATCGAATTTTGGGGCTTTTTAAAAAACTGTCTAGATAATTTGCAAATTTGAATAAAACTGATTACTAATTATCTGGTTCCTAATATAATCCGCAGTGACAGCCCTTTAACATACTAACCACAAGGTTGTGTTTACATGTCTCAGGCTTAACCAAGGTAAACAGACTGATGACTCAAACACTTATGATCAACACCTTGACACTACAAATGCCAAGACTCTGTCTGGACTGTGGTCACTTCCAGTAGCTTCTCCAGATCCAGTTGCTTATTATGTTCTTGTAACATAATGTACAGTCTAGTGCTCAAGATAATCTACTGTGGTATTACACATAAGCAGAATGTGACACATCTTCTGGAATTTGGTAAACAACTTGTGTGTGTCTGACCTTTACCTGATGACCTACAAAAGCATGTTCTCAAAATATACTGCAACAGTAAGCATAATGTACAAAGACAGCAAGGCAAAATAAAATCACATCATTAATCTCAGTTCAGGTACTGCTGACAACACTTTCCATTCTCACTACACAGCACCACATGGGAATAAGGCATTTCCACCGTTAGAATGGTAAGGCAGCCCATGTTCTATCTGACAGGAAGGGGGCGTCATGTCCTGTGCAGATGCATTTGCTCTGATTGTGTCACAGGTCCATGTCTGTCTCTGTTATATGTCCCACAGAGCCAAGGAACAACACAAAGATCACGTCTAGAGGACGCAGAGTCGTTAATTCACACAATAACTACCTCCGGCTCCACCAACAACACACACCACATACAGAGGCGTGAGAGGGGGCAATGTAATAGCAGCATAAATGCACCAATCCTATATTTTCAGTACAATGGAATGTGTGGGGGGGTTTCTTACCTCAGCCTCCTTCTCCAGCAAGATCTGGTCTTTGTCCAACACCTCATCCTCAACCGTTCTGCAAGAGTCAAACAAGCAGGTTTAGTCTGTACTCACTTACTGAAAAGGGCTGTAAAGCCTGAAGCCTGGCTTTATTATATGTTCTGCAGTGTTGCATCCCTCAGCATCATCTCATTAATTTATAAACGGCCTGTGAAAACGTTTGGGTTCATCTTACACTTTTTAAAATTGTTTTATTTTTTTCCCAATATGTCAAACTCAGTGGATAAATAGAAACTGTCCATTACATTTAGCAGAAAATGCCATGTTTTTCTTAACTCATTCGTCAAGCATAACTTTATTAAGTATAAAACAGTCAACAGGCACATTTTATTCAGTTCAGAAAGTAAAAGTGAGTCAAACTGAGGTAAGGTAGGTAGAAAGACAAGTGGATTTCAGTCTGTTGTACTACGAATCTGATGAGTCATTTATGTCCTCTCTAATGATGATTTGAAGGAAGCTAGTATAGTTACGCGATTGCATTAAAATATCTGGCTTCCTAATTGGCTATCTGACAATTTTCGGCATTAGTCAGCTACAAAAATAATCAACAGTCTGCTTCCAGAAATCCACCCAAACACAGCTGTTGTTTCTACAAGTTCCTCCCACCTTCATGATACATCATCGGAACAGGGATTTCTTATTCTTTAAATGAAAAATCTCCCTCTCTACACAACTGCAGCACCACTGTAGGACGTACATAAGATTTTTCATTTTGGCCAGAGTATCTCATAGCCAGGTGTGCTGATTTACTTACTAAATAGTCTGTGTTTCCAGATGAGAGTACTCTGGTGTGGGGTTGTGTTTTGTAAGTGGTAGGCAGTGTTTACAGATTAGAGGAATTTATATCTGCACCTTGTGTTTATATAAAGTGAAAGTAACCATTCTGTCATACGTGAAAACACCACAGCACACAGTGTGAACAGCACAAAGTTCTTCCTCTGCATTTAACCCATTCACCAAGTGAAGCAGTGGGCAGCCAGGAACACGGCGCCCGAGGAGCAGTGTGTGGGGACGGTACCTAGCCAAGGGTTCCTCAGAGGTGTTTAGCTGTGTTGGGAATCGAACCCACGACTTCCTGATCGCAGGACGAACGCCCTAACCACTAGGCTACCAGCTACCTTAGTCTATACAGTTGCACAATACATAATTATACTTGACTCACTGTGCTAAATTTTCACTTGTCTCTTACTGTCAGTGGGACATTTTATTACATTTGAGCTGTAAAACAGGCAGCTGAAGTCTCGTTTGCACATTTTTATAATGTGAATCTGGCCCAAAAAGAAAAAAATTTTTTTTGCACTGTTGGCAAATAGGGTTAAAAAAACAATAACCATTATACATTGGCCAATTTGGCTCTAAAATGCTTAGTAGACCATTTTAAAAATCTTAGACCATTAAAAAAAAATTGTGCACTTACCTGCCAGCTCTCTTCAGTCTCTCTGAGCGGAAGTTCTCGTAGTGCAGGTCCTGAGTCACCTCCTGAAGGTCTTGCATGTGGGTTCTACAAACAGATTTAACACTTATTTTACCAGTCATTCTTCACAGCGTCTTCTGAATTACACACACAAAACAGGACCCGTGTTATAAACACGTCCAGTAGAGGGCACCACAGCACCAATGCAAGAACACTGATAATGAGCTAGAGCAAGAGGCACTCATTAACTCCATGAGAGTTCAGACACTCACACCAGCATGGTACGCAGCTTCAGGAAGTCGTTGTGTTCAGGGTTCTCCACCTCCACGACACCCCAGGGGTAGAGGCGCCCTCGAATCTTCTTCCCCTTCACCTCAATCAGCTGGTTGGAGCCGATCACCGCAAACGGGATGCTGGCCTGGAGAACACAGCCTATGTCAGTGTGTCCACAGTTTATATATTAAAATCGTTTATATATGACTAATCTAGTGGAGGCATGACCTCTGACCTTCAGAACCCGAGTCTGCTCTTTGAACTCTTCGTCCTCGTCCGAGTCGGCGTCTGGGAGCTGGTAGATACGAATGCCATGTTCACTAATCTCGTCCAGGATCTGCGCACACAACACAGGTAAAAAAAAATATTTAAACAAAAACTGAGACAACTGGATATTAAGGATGTTCACAATCAGCTGACATTTGACTTAAAAACATGATCGGCGGATCAGTGTTGCAATTTTATGATTAGTGTTGCAATGTTGGCCACTCTGTGTTATGACTGTATGACAATCGATGTTGCAATTTTATGACAAACTATTTTTTTTGCTGTTGCTACAGTCGTATGCAAAAGTCTGCAAAAGCGAAGAAGTGCAGAGTGAAAAGAAGAAGTGAAGAAGTGAAAAGTTCACATCCGCTTATGAATTTAGGGAAATATCAAAGCATAAAAAATGGCCTGTACTGATTCTGCAGTACAATAAAGACTAATTTCTTTATCCATTTAGGATAAACTGACTGTGTTAGCAGACATTATCCTGATGAAATGTACTCCTCTGAACATTCCTTTAAGCAGAAACTTGGCTTCAGAGGAAAAGAAATAAAGATATGGATGGGACTAAGAATGTGATAGTTTCCTCACTGATTTTATCCAGGCTCTGGTTCAGCATTCGGCCACATCAGCAAACTCTTGACAATATTCAGAGGGCTCTCTTTGATGTCCAACACAGGAAATTAATAAATCACACAATGAACATGCGTCCACACCCTCAGGGAACAGGGGGGTCAGATGGCAGGACCAGCTTGAGGAGCAATCAGGGCTGATTGGGGTCATGTGGCTAGAACAGCCAGTTCTATAAGTAGACAGAACAGAATCACCACTTCTGGCATGAGCTGTAGGAACTCATGACCACACGTTTTCCAAAACGTCACTCAAAATGGTCATTTGGGGCATCACAGATGCATATAAACGCCAAAAATGATTTAAGAACCTTATGTGTATACAGAGAGCGTTTAGAGACTGTAATTAGACGCTCCTGCAATACGCCACATTATCCTGCCACTCTATATTTAATCCAGAACCTTTCAGAACAAAGCCCCCAGCAGTTCAGAAGCACCTGTGGGGAAACAGACACGAGGATTTATTTTTCTAACATCAAAGCTGTTTTCCTAAGAGGCATGTTCACAATGCCATTTGGGGAATGGCGGCCAAAAATGCGGCCAGCAGCCTTTTCCTGACATTCTGAGCACTTTCATGTAATCTCAGCAGGGACAGTGTTTCAATAGAGCTGAAGCCCCCCAGACACCCCCTGGCCTTTACAGAACCCCTCCTGTTATGACTAGACTTGTTTTCTCAGCGAAGAGCTGTAGGGGAGCGGTAGTGAGATATACCCGGCCGGACCGCATGAATGTGTGTGTTTGTGTGTGTCATTGCATGGTCCAACTTCAAATAAACTCAACGTGATCATCTGGAAGAGAGCGTGACTGGCGACATGGTGGGAGAGCAAGAGTGAGAGAGAGAGAGGGAGCAAGAGAGAGAGTGAGAGAGAGTGAGAGAGTGAGAGAGAGTGTGAGAGAGAGAGAGAGAGAGAGAGAGAGTGAGAGAGAGAGAGAGAGAATTTAATGACAGAGAGATAGAGCGAGATTCCGATGGGGACAGAAACAGGATGATAGAAAGACATCCGTCTTTTTTCCTCACTCACTCACACCTAATTATTTTCTCTTTTTCTCTCTCTCAGTCCCCATTTCTCTTTCTATTTTTCCAACACACACACACACACAAATGGGGAAAAAAAACTGGACAACATATAGACAGAATGTGTGCGAGTGATTCAGACAGAGTTTGTAAGACAGAAGACAAGAAGGGACAGAAATGGCTGAGAGTTTAAAGTAAAAAAAAAAACAAAAAAACATAGGGGAAAGATAAATAAATAAATAAATAAACAAAAGAAAGGGGGGAAAAAGAGTTGTTTGTCCGCAGTGTTGGGGCAGGGACATACAGTAGGAAGATCTTGAAGCTTTGGGAAAGCTCTCCCAGCGTGGGGGGAAAAGAAAGCAAACATGTTGCCTCACAATGGACGGAAAAAAGAAAAACAAAACAGAGCAGAAAACATAATGTGCCTCTGTGCCACCCTGGGACAGAAAGACGTGCAAAGAAGCCTGCAGCCAAAGCTGAGGCGGCCAGGGACCGTTTAGCCCAGAGCGAGAATATTGTTTAGAATAAACTCCAAACAAAACCCTCCGTCAGTAGAGCAGGTGAAGGAACTCGCTCTTCTGATGATTATCCAGAGCGGAACTGCAGCCCGAGATAGCTGTCATTTTAATGATAGCTATTATGTTCACAATCTGTGTGTGTGTGTGTGTATAAACATACTACTCCTGAGTGAAGACTGGATGGGCTACAGTAACACCTACTGTTCCACCCCTAAAAGTGGGAAGTTGAACTATCGTGATTTCACCAAAGTAAAGGTAGGGATCATTAACATAATCATCGTTTTATAGTCAGCTGGAGCAGCAATCAGTGCTAATTGGGGTCAGGTTGGAACAGAATGACCACCTCTGGCATGAGCTGAAGAAATGTTTCCAAAACTTAGAAGTCCGAATGGTCATTTAGGATCATCACTCATGCATGTGAACACAGATTATGAATACTGTAATGACAACCAGGCCTCAACCCGCATCTCGGACTGTCTGGCCGATATTTCCTCTTGGATGGCGGCCCACCACCTCAA
>JBBPDC010032262.1:0-12224 GCA_037974485.1 Hemigrammopetersius urotaenia | reverse complement strand
AAAAGGAGGCTTCACCTTGTGTAAATATTAGCAAACTGCTAAGCTAGCTCAATATAGCTCGTTCTTGGTAACTACTGTATTAGAGTCACCCACATTACAGATGCACATAGTTGACATGTTAGTAAAAATGACGAGTTGGTTATTTTGGCTCTATGTTCATAATTGGAGGAATAGTTAACTAGCAAAGTTTACATTTCAAAACTAGCTAGAGGGCGCTTCTGCACAAAAGGGTTAACACGCTTCCCCCGAGCCTACTGTCATAGGCAACAACACATCTGGGCAGAATCCTTGGCTGGGAATTCCATACACCGCTCCGCTACAGGTCTGACCCCGTTCGAGTGTGTGCTTGGTCATCAACCATGGCTCTGCCCATGACATTCTTCAGACTCGCCCCAGGTGAATGAGTGGTTCAGCAGAGCAGAGCAGGTATAGGAGCAATCCCACACATTCCTCACCCAAGAGGTTTGCTGGTTACAAAGTCAAGCCGACCGGAGGTGGAGGGAGGCACCGGTTTTCCAATGTCTGGCTCTCCACTCGGGATCTAAAGTTGGGATGCCATACAAAAAACATACTCCCTGCTTCAGGTCAGGTCAACCCAGTGTACTATAAATTATGAGGTGACGCCTATTAGATTCCTGGAGGAGGGGGGGCCGCCTTCAGTATCTGGTCGACTGGGAGGGGTACGGCCCCGAGTAGAGGAGCTGGGTTCAGGGACAGGACGTTTTGAGCCAGGAGCTGTTAGACAATTTTCACCATTCCCAGACAGATTGACTGGCTCCTCGCCCCCGGAGACAGCTTCCCAGTAACCTAAAACAACCCAGGAGATGGAGGTTCATGGGACAGCCCCGCTGGATCCCGGAGAGGGTGGTTACCTCTAGCATCATGTGCCAGTCCTAGGGAGGGGGTTTCTGTTACATCTGTCCCCAGAAAAAAGCATCACTCTGAGCCTGGTTTGTATTGTTTTCTGTGGTGCCTTGCAATCCACCTGTTACGGATCAGCTAATTAGTGGTCCCACAACAGGGTTGTCAGACACCGCACCTGTGTTACATTTCAGTTCATCTCCTCCTTAGTTAGAGTAAACTCATCTTTTGTTCCATTGGTTGTTTGTGTCTAGCCTCATGTGTTCCCCCCAGATATAAGCCAGCTTATTCAGAACATCCGACATGCTGTCACCATCATTACTCCAGTTCTGTTTCCCGTTCTTCTCTGATTGTCTGTGAGAAAGCATTAGTAAAAGTAACAAGGAAGAGACCTGCCCTTACCTGTACTCGGTAGCACGAGGCCGAGATAGCAGCCCAAGGGTGAAACTCACTTACGGCTCATGTGTACAGTGTTGAACAGGAAGCTTTGGACCCTCGATAGAGTTGTAAAACTGTATCTGTCTATCTTGACCACTCACGGGGGTGGACTTCACCCGAGACGGGACCTCAGCTGGCCCACCAGAGGGTCAAGGCTGATAGGGGATTCTTTACATTGTGTGATTGTTCTGTTCTGTGACCTTCCTGTCATTGAAAGACTTTATTCATTAAAACCCTGTTGTACAAGCTCTCCTTGCTTTTGCATCCCCTTTTCCAGACCAGACATGACAGATGTGTGAATTTATCAAGGTTATTTTCCATTAGACTAGTTGTCATCAGCAGCCTTTTGGTCAGGTGCAATAGGTTTATTGCTAATGTCTCCTGCACATCCACTATGTGTCAAGACCAACAACTCTGCATGTCTACAACTAAATGGCAGGTATTGTGTGTGCTTGTTGTTCACAAAACACATATAATCTTTAGTCATGAACTGGCAAGGTGATATTCCTAAACGTTGAACTTCAGTCCTGTCCTTTCAAAGAATTGTCAATGATTTCTTAGATCAGTATTTGTCAAATGTAGTTAACTGCTTGATGTGATGAACCACACTGACAGATCTTTTTACACTATATCCTCCTCAAAATGTTCTATGATTTTCAGGATACAGTAAATCAATCAGCTAAGATTCACCCTAAATCAATCAGTCAAGACATCTTTGGAGTTCACTAGAATTCACCAGAATTAAACCCTTTCTGTAAATGCACTCCCAACACTTCTTAACCATTGTTTTATTGCAGTGATGCAGATGCTTTTATGTGGTTTAGGACTGTTGGTAATAAAATATCAAACCCATTGCGTGCTGCCATTTTGAACAACATGGTCTGGTTTCCAAAACCACGAGTAGAAGGGTTGATCTAGATCAGTGTTTGTGGCAACAACCATAACAAATATAGGTGAATCTTATCCAAGATCAGCCTTCCCCAGAAGTCCCTTTTAGTTTTGTTCATTTTTATAGCTCACAGTAAGTCATACTGTGTCCTAAACCACATCCACAAGTCTTGCAAAAGATATATAATATTCCTCTGCAATGAATATAATCTGCTTTATTTGGCTGATTTAGCTAATCTTGATACAGACAACTCTGCTATTTGTAGCAAGTATTGAAATAAGACTGTGAGAAGGTACAAATGTTTAAATTTAGCATTTACTCATACCAAGATGCCACTTTTATGCCTTTGCGTAGTTCTGTGAGAAAGGCAAGTCAGCCCTGGAATCAAGACAAAGTAGGATAAAATCAGAACTCAACCCCCCACCTGGTTTTCTTCTGCATCTGCCTCCAAAGCGGTTGTGCTAGCAGGAGGCCACCATCTTTTGTCTGGAAGAAGATAAAGAAACTCACCTTTGCTCCAAACTTGCTGAAGTTTTAGTAACCCAGCTAAATTTTACCTTCGATCAACATCACAACAAACTATAAGCAAAGCCAAGCTTGCAACAGCCATTTCTACAGCCTTTGTGAAAGCAAATATTCTACAGGTCCAGACTAGACAAAAGCTCGGCTGATCTTATTAATATACTTTGTAATTCACCACAATGCTATATTGAGAAATTGTTGCCAAGTTTTCCTTTGTCTCCAGATAATGAAGAGTAACTTTTCACGGAAAATCTAAAAACACCATGTTTACAGCTTAATCTCACGCCATTTTTCTCTCCCTGATCCTCATGTAAACAGGAAACAAAACTCCTCCTCTCTCC
Source organism: Hemigrammopetersius urotaenia (assembly GCA_037974485.1). NCBI lineage: Eukaryota > Metazoa > Chordata > Actinopteri > Characiformes > Alestidae > Hemigrammopetersius > Hemigrammopetersius urotaenia. The sequence goes on along the minus strand of JBBPDC010032262.1, from coordinate 9,173 downwards.
AATGTGTGACAAAGCATGCATGCTATTTCTCAATCGCATGGACGCACACACACACAAGCAAGCACATACTCATGCACAAAAGCATGCACAGTGCACAGAGAGTCACTCCTTCACTCACAAAATTGCTCTTTCACTTAAACTGTATTTGTAATTATATTGATGTTCATATTTATTTGTGTTTTAGAATAGACTGTGTTACTGTTTCATTGATTTTCAGTTGTCTTAATTCCACTCTAACACTGGTTATAATTCTGTGCAAAAGAATTCATTTTTGTCAAACAATTACTATATATCTTAATATTTATAATCAATTCATTTATGATAAATTAATACGGCTGATTTATTCAGTTAATAATACTGATCTATTTATTTAATGAAGGCAGACCCCACATCAGTTCATGTAAATGGTAAATGGTTTTTCTATTTTTAAGGTTTAAAATAATAAATAGCATGACATAAAATACTCTTTAAATTATACCTTAAGGATCATGTTGTTTATGAGAGCACATTTACACTCTTTGTACCATGGGAGACTAACCCTTTTTGTATTTTTTGTCCATTTTATTGATACTTGGTGTCCTCTATTACTTGTTCAATCTATTAGCTTTTTAGCGAGTACACATTGGATTTACGTTTATTATTATATTTTAAAGATACCCCATTATTATATTTTTAAAATATCCCCATTTTTATGCGTATCATTTATTTGTATAAATATGTATATTTATCTGCCACTCCTTAAAGGCCGGGCCGTGAAAATAGTTTCTGATATTAAATCGGTCCGTGACGAAATAAGGGTAGGGGACCACTGATCTAGAGATTTCAGCCACAAAATTTTTACAAAGTATCAAACACTATTCAGCTAAAACACTGTCACCCAACTCATTTAAGGTGAGAAACAAAAGCTGGGACATGGTAAAACAAGACAACCTGTCAGGATGGCACCTAATTAGATGCCACATTTGAGACCGATCTTTTTTGGAAGTATATTTTCCAAAAAATTCATGTTTACAAAGATTGAGGATCTCTGTGTGCCTCACAACGATTTACCACTGGTGTTCCTCAGGGCTTGGCCACCTACTCGTTTCCTGATATACTCACTCTCTTGGTCTTATAATATCTTAGTGTGTTTCTTCTACCACTGTTATGTTCAACATACTCAACTCATCCTTCCAGTGATTCTCAGATCTTGACCTGGATTTCTGCATATCTACCAATGGCAGAACATCAAAGTCTCTGCACATCCTGGGTGATGTATTCCTTAAACCTGATGTTCTCCCAAAGCGGAAATACAATACCTAGGTGTTATTTTAGATGATTATCTCTCAATTTTATCTCACATTAAGATGAAGGTTTTTGCTTTGTAACATCAGGAGAATATGTCTGTTCCTCACCGCTTATGCTACCCAGATCCTCGTTCAGGCACTTGTCAACTCAAGGCTGGACAATTCCAAATCACTTCTGGCTAGCCTTGCTCCTCTATAGCTGATTCAGAATGCAACAGCATGTCTGGTCTTCAAGTCACCAAAACTGTTCATAGACCACTCCACCACTGCGAACCCTTCACTGCCTTGCTGTGACTGCTTGTATTAGATTTAAAAACCTTAATGCTTGCCTACAATTGATCTAGCTCCATCTTACCCATTACTGTGACCCAATCTTAAGTATGAACTAAATATATGTGCAAACATTCGTTTGTAATGCAAATTAGTAGGTAAAAAAGGAATTATAGTCTCCAGACATATTCTGCATTTCAACAGAGCACTGTGATGAGTTACAGTGATTTAGCCTCTGGGGAAATTGCAGAATGAACCTGTTTTTTTCTCTCACATGGCATGTGGGAGGAAAGACTGACTTACTCATAAAGAAAAATATAAACAGCTTTCATCAGTTTGCTGGAAGGTTTATTCCGGGTACCCATTAAAACAAGCAATATAATCATAGAAAGAAGGGCTGCAATAGTGTAAGGGTTTGTGAAATGCTAAAATTCAGTGTGCTTGATCATTACAAAGCAGATTATTCACTTAGAAGCCGCTAATGTGCTGAGACAGGCATTTCCTTTGATGTTCCTGATTGATGTGGTGACACCAGCATGCTACAGGGCGTGAGTGGAGTGGCAGCATGCACCCTTGACCTTAATGTTTACTTTACTGTCTGTAATGCTAATTAGATCTGCTACTACATAAAGGTGAAGTGCTCAAAGGGGAAAGCAGGCCCTTTAACCAGAGCCCCTTTGCTGTTGTTGATTTGGACAATAGAAAAAAAAAATCTATAGGAGAAAAAGTTCATATAAACCCTTGTTCTTGCTTCTTATTCAAAATAACTTAGAGTTTACATATAGAAATGCATCTTTCCATCAGCTTTTATTAAATGAAAATGGTTGTATTAAGACATTAAGTTATTTAATATATGCCCTGTGCTTCACAAACCTAACAAAAGATTGTTTTCTAAAACAAAATTAGTATGGGAATAACATTCAAGCACCATATGCTTCCCTCAAAACCAACATTGAATTTTTTGGTTGTTGTTTGGTCACAGTCTTTTTGAAGCTTCTGTCTCTTCCCTTTTCATGCCAATATGATTCAATTCTCCTCTGATATCTCTCAATACATTGCTCCCTGTTTCCTTTGATTACATGTGATGTCTCAGTATGATTATGCCTGACATGAGGACTCGAATCTGAGACTCGGACAAACAAAAACTTGTAAGTCTCACAAACAAAAACTTGTAACTTGACTTTAGACTTGCCCTCAATGACTTGAGACTTGACTCGGACTTGGGTGTTGTGACTCGTGAGTCATAATTCGTAAACCATGTTCATTTCATGGAATTATTTATTTATATCTCATTTATTTAGTACTCTTACCAACAACCCCTTGTTTGCCATAGTAGCCTCTGGCAATCTGGAGTTATTATCAGCGGAGTTATTTACCTCGCCCAAATGTCCCATTACTTTTGTGAGGTGAATGGTTTTCGGCTGTAACTCCGAATCTCCGGGGGGCTATTATGGCAAACGAGGGGTCTAACTGTGAAGTTTTACATTTAGAGTGCAAGATATAATTTTCATATTTAACAATTAGATATAAGATCATTTAAGGCTAAACCTCCATGTTGGTGAGGGCATATCACAGCACACAATCCAATCCCCTGCTAAGTAACAGTGTCACGAGCTGGGCTGCGAAGCCCGGACCCGGAGCTACCTGGGAGTGTGCAGGAACAGGCAGACAGGCACAGATCCATGCTAACATAAAGCAGAACAGAAAAGGACTTGATGGCCACCAGGAACGTGAACAGAACACTCTTAAAGCAGGCAAACTCATGTGATGGACTCATGACGTGAAACTGAAACACACAAACCTAAATACAGAACATAATCAGAACGTGAAACACAGGACAGGTGAAAACAAAGGACGTGTGACAAAAGCAAGACCCAGAACACCTATCAAAACAAAAACCCTCAAAGCAAAACAGATAACAGGAACAGAAAACAGACATGCAGCGGCCTATAATGGCCACCGACCGTGACAAACAGCCAATTGTAATCACGAGGCATGGGGAATGAACATATCTCACCGTTTGTAAAAGTGCTACATTATAATCCAACATGTTGCGTCGCCGTTTGTAAAAGTGCAACATTTATATTCCACATTTAGATATAGATTTAACATTTATATATATATAATTTTGATATTGAGATATATATTTAACATTTAGATATAGCTTTAACATTTAGATTTAAGATTTAACATTTAGATTTAGATTTAACATTTAAATTTAACATTTAAATTAACATTTACGCAGTAAGAAAATGTGCCAAAACTTAACACTGTTTTTTTTAAACACATTTAGCTCTAAATGTGTGAAAATTGTGTGAAAATTGCACTAAATTAAGAACACCTCTAAATTTGTGAAGCTGTTTTTACAAACGACACCCCATAGACTTGGACTTGGGACTAAGATTTGAGACTTGACTTGGTAAAAATTACTTGTGAACATCTCTGGATTATGTGATGTAATTATGTCACAAACCGGTCCTGGCCGGACAGAGAAGAAGATGCTTCCATTTGAGTTAGTGTTTTGTTAAACAGAACAAAATGGAACAGAAAAAGGCACTGTGGCCAGGACACGAAAACAAGCAGGAGAATAGAGGAGGACACATACGGGGTTAAAGTGAGGGTAAAAACCAATTAAATACAAAAGTGCACAAAACAGAGGACCAATGAACAGACAGAAAATAATAGCTCCTAATCACTGTACAGCTGAGAGTCCTTTACTCACTGCCGAACAGAGATTATTTAACACCCACTAAGGGAACTAAAGAAGTCGTGTGGCCGTAGGCAGGAATCATGACAGATTATGCACCTACTTTCATTGTGGGTAAACACCATGAGTGGAAAAGCAATTAAATTGGTTATGGGCCCTTTAAATGGCTAGCCCATGTCTAGGTGGGACTAATTGTACAGAACAGTTTGTATAAGCTGCTATGGATATTTGTGGACACTTGCAGCTGCAGCTTAAAGACAAAGGGTTTGCACCTTCTTGGGTGTTTGTTGGGATTCACAGAATGCAAGATGCTGTGACCTTTTGGAAGAACCTGCCATTATCTTATGGAATGCCTCTGAGCTTGTGTCATCAATCTGTTGAAACAAGGGAGCAGGCAGGATGGGTGTTACTAATGTATCCACCAATTGTTCAGTGCCCTTCATTCGGTTCAGAGTGTCTCCCAGTGTTATGAATCCCTTCCTCTTTTCCCTCTCCTCATAAATACACAAATGACTCCTCAGCTCATTCTGCTTCATTGAACCCTGGAGCCTATACCCCACCCCCACACACACAAACTCTCTCTCTCTCTCTCTCTCTCTCTCTCTCTCTCTCTCTCTCTCTCTCTCTCTCCTTCTCTCTGTGTTTCTCTCTTCCCCCACTCAATTTATATCTCTGTATCTCTCTCTTTCTGAGAACAATCTCACCAGGCCTGAGATATTTGTATTTTATCCATCATCCTTCCCTCCAAGGACTCAGCACAGGAACTATAATACATTTGAACACGGGACTTAATCGCTCAACAAGGCCTTTGATACTCACCCCAGAGGGCTGTGTACAACAGTGAAAAAAGAAAGCCTGGGTCATGTGCTCCATAGCTGTAGATGAGAAACAGAGCACGCAGGGGAGATGAGTGCTGACGAATGACTTTGATCAATTCACCCTCACAAAGGAACATAGATCTCAGAACTGTACTGTTTAATTCTCAGTACTTATGGCAATTTTAAGGAATTGCTAGTTAAACACAATGTCAATGATGTCTCCAGACTCAGCATACATGAAATAACATGAAAGGTCAACGAACGCAACTAACGTTTTAGAAGGATACAAAGTCAAGGGTAGAATAATAATAAAATAATGTGTCACTGAAATTATTAACAACTTATAACACTTTATGCTGCTATATAAACACCTAAATGACTACTGTTACCAACCAGGGAGCTTGGGTTAAATTACTCAGTCTATAATAGTGATAGTGAAGTAGTGACCAGGTAATGATTAACAGGAACTACTGAATCTTACAGATCTCCTAGATAACTATTTACCAACTGTAATAACGCTTTACTGATTTATTAAACATTAGCTGCTCAATTGATGATTCTTACAGACCACCCCATAAACTGATAAATTAGTCTATTTCAATACAGCATCTAAAATCATGTTATTTGTTCATTTTAACACAAAAAGACTGTGTAGGGAGTACTGTACTTTCTTAATATTTGGTAGTATTGGCCACAAATCAACTTACAAAAAGGACACTGGCTAATCTACTACATCAATCTTTTTTTGCACCATGTGTGCAATTGCTGCTTCTCTCAAACACTCATCGGCCGCTAGAGGCCGCTACTTGTGTTTGTTTGTGAGTGAGAGGTAGTTAGGTGCTGCTGGAGCCCAGCTGTGGAGAAGCCACAGGAGCTGGGCTGCTAGGCACCTAACGACATGTCTACCTGCCTTTAAGTTACCTGACTTCAAGTTGTAAGTGTCGCTGTTGTGTGATTGGCCATGCTCCGGCTGAGCCAGAGCGTGGCCACCCCAACTAACTTCCCAGTAACAACTTGGAATCACCAGTGTGAGGCTGGAGGGTAGGACTCAAAGACTTTGTTGGTGTTTTGTGAGAAGTGAACTCTTCTTTTTCTGTATGCTGGTGCCTGTGCACCCCTGAGGAACTCACTTGAGCAGCTGGCCCAAGCAGAGCACGAGGAGGGAATCGACAATGAGCTGGAAGGAAGTAGTGTGTTTAAGTGGCACGCACACCGAACCCTTTTGTGTTCCCCCTTCCTTTCTATCCCTCTCTCTGTCTGTGTCCGTGTAGGAGGGCTAAGGCGAGGCGTAGCTCCATCTGGAGAGTGGCTGTCGACATGGGCTCTGTACAAAGTGTAAGGACAAGGCTCAAGGACTGTTTGTGAACTCGCTGGGGTTCTAATACAGAGAGAAAGTCGTCCAGAGAACCAAAGAGACAGCAAGTGCCGTGGGAATGTCACGGAATTCCCTTGAATGGAAAGGGCACTTCCTCTGCTCCTTACGTTTGCTTACGTGAGCCTGAACTTTTGAGTTTAAAAATAAAGACAATAAACGCATGATGCTTGCTACTATGTCTCTCCCCTCAGCTGCCATGACAGGTTTACTAATGACAACACATTACTAATGACTGAGATAGTAATGAATTAAGGAGAAACAAGAGCAGTGTTATAAACTTGAGGTGGTTTATTTTTGTCACTTCCATTTTTCCTTTTTTATTTTCAAAACCAAATCAAACCAAGAACCAAACGAGACAAGAGCACAAAACCACACAAGCGTGACGGTGGACCGGCAAACTAAACCTAAACACAAACCATTATATACTCGAAAACACCATCAATTATCAAACCCAAACACTCAACACTAACTTACCCCAGCTGTGACTAATAAACAAGACCTAATAGAAGTCCCCATTACACAAAACCTAAACATTTGAGGCCACATACCAGAACATTTAAAGTTCTCTAATGAAGAATCAATATCAGAATCATCACTAACACACATACACAGACAGAGTGATGAGGGATGGAGAGTGTACCCAAGTGAAAGAGAGCTGTGTTTGGAGCAGACTGTAATGGAAAGGAACAGGGGTGATGAGGAGGTGATGGGTAGGTATGGTGTCAAGGAGAGGAATGCAGAAGGTCACATGGTAGCTGATTTTGCAAAGAGGTTGGAAATGGTTGATGTGAACATTTATTTTAAAAAAGAAGGAGGAGCACAGTTACATTTAAGGGTGGAAGAAGATGCTTGCAGATGGATTATATTCTATAGGAGGATGAGTTTGAAGGAGAGTGGAGACTGCAAAGTTGGGACTGGAGGGAGCCAGACAACATAGAATGGTGATCTGTAGGATTACTCTGGAGGTAAAAATAGGACAATGAAAGCAGCGCCAAAGATGAAGTGGTGGAGGTTAAAGAAGGAGGACTATAAGGTGTAGTTCATCGAGGAATTAAGACAGGCATTTGGTGGCAGTGAAGAGTTGCCAGAGCTTCTGGAGAAGTAATAGTGAAGACAGCTAGAAAGGTGATAGGGGTGACATCTGGACAGAGGAAAGAGGACATGGAAACCTGGTGGTGGAATAAGAAAGTACAGGACAGTATCCAGAGGAAGAAGTTGGGGAGGAAGTGGGATATTCAGAGAGGTGAAGAAAGTAGAACAGGAGTATAAGGAGTTGAACCGTAAGTTAAAGAGAGAAGTGGCAAAGACTAAAGCAAAGTTGGAAGGAGCGCTTTGTGGGACTAATGAATGATGAGAATGAATCAGGAAATGCAGAGAATTAGCAAGAAGGAAGTAAGGACAGCAATGAAGAAGAATGGAAAGGCTGTTGGTACAGATGACATACCTGTGGAAGGTTTTTGGGAAAGATGGCAGTGGAGTTTTTGGAGAGTGAGAGAAAGCCAAAGGAGTCGAGAAGCAGTGAATTGGTACCAATTTTCAACAATAAGTGTAATACGCAGAGCTGAAGTGAGTACAGAGGGGAAAAGTCACAGCATGACATTATGGGAAAGAGTGGTGAAAGTTCAGTTAAGAAGAGATGTGAAGATCAGGGAGCAGCAGTATGGTTTCATGTGGGAAAGAGCATTACAGGTGCAGTGTTTGCTCTGAAGGTGATGATGGAGAGTACAGAGAAGGTCAGATGGAACTGCACTGTATCTTTGTGGACTTGGAGAAAGCGTATGACGGGGTGCTTGGGCAGAAGCTGTGGTATTGAATGAGGAAGTCAGGAGTGACAGAAAAGTATGTGAGAGTGGTACAGGATATGTATGAGGGCCATGTGACAGCAGTGAGATCTGTGGTAAGACAGAAGACCTGTGTGTGAATGAGATGGAGGACAGTGGAACGATCAGGTTGTAGGAAGTAAAGCTGGTGAAGGTGGAGGAGTCCAACAAAACAACAGGAAGCAGAGCAGAAGGTGGCAGAGTGGAAAATGTTAAGATTTGTATTGGGAGTAATGAGGATAGACAGGATCAGAAATGATCAGGAATGAGGGATAGCTTAGATTGGACCTTTCGGAGGAAATGTCAGAGAAGTAAGATTTTGTAGGTTTGGACATGTGCTAAGGAGAGATTCTGAGTAAACTGGGATAAGGATGCTGAGGATGGAGCTGCCAGGGAAGAGAAAAAGAGGAAGGCCTAGTAGGAGGCCTACTATGGATATGAGAGAGGAAGATGTAGAAGATGGAGACGGTTTAAGTAGTAAATCCACTCAGACGCATCAAGCTCCACAGTTCAGTAGATCTCCAGGAGACCATTCTAGCGAGCCCTCATTTGTATTTTTAGCCCGAGTAGATCAGGTTTTATTCTTTGAAAACTGTTCACCTCACTGCGGTGTGCCAATACTTTTGTCTTGCAACCATTCGAGTTCCATATCTCAGCGGGGAATTGAAATTTAATAGGTCTTTTTTTGGGCCTTTTTTTTTTTTAAACCAAAACACAACAACGAGTTTTTTCCTTATACGTGGGTGCAGTTGGAATGTAACCCCCCGCGAAAAGCAGGGGATTACTTTTTTGACATATACACACGTGGACAAAATTGTTGACAATGGTCACAGAAATAACTTTAATCTGACAAAAGTAATAATAAATAAAAATTCTATGAATGTTAACCAATGAAAG
>JBBPDC010032253.1:0-12225 GCA_037974485.1 Hemigrammopetersius urotaenia | reverse complement strand
AACAGAGTATATGCACATTGCTATTATAAAAACTTAAGCAGCAACTTTTCCAATTTCCCATATTTATGTAATTCTCAAAACTTTTGGCCACGACTGTACACTGGCCTTGTTGCTTAACAAGAGCTTCTGTTATTCTGTTTGGTTTCCATGGTGTTCACCAGATTGACAGGTCCATGCCCTTTATTTGAGTCTGAAGAGCTTATCACTACCCGATTTAGACAGGAAACCCAATTTTGACTACGCATGCGCAGAAATATGTTATATCCGCTTGCTTCTGCTTTTCGGCAGCTTCTTAGTTTTACATCGGCACAGCACGTTTGGGTTATTACACTTTATTCAGAAGTTTAAAAGTTTAATCCTAATTGTTCTAATCGTGCATTTTGGGGAAGTTCACTTTTACTCTCTTCCTTTTATTGCTTCCTTAACAAATTTGTTCGAATTTATCTATACATTTGTTTTCTGTATTGTTTATCCTGATAAAGCAGGGTCTCAAACTCTGGGGCTGGAGTGCCGGAGTCCTGCAGAGTTTAGCGAGTTCCAAATTTAACACACCTGACTCAACTCACAGGATAATTAGTAAACTCTGCCTTTGGTACTTCAGGGTGGGAAAAATGTCATTTCTGCAGGACACTGTCCTCCCAGGATCCGAGTTTGAAACCCCTGTACTAAAGGATGGCTGGAGCATTTGTGTGTGTATGTGTGAGTGAGAGAGATTACACTGTCTATTAAAGTGTCATCTTTAATATACAATGAACTAAATGTTTGCTAAATTGTCTATGTGCGGAAATATATTATTCACTTGGTAATGTATGTGGAGAATCCTGAGAAGTATAATTTGCAGCCCAGGTTATAGCTCCAATGTACTTTGATTAATATTAATTAAAAAAGTATTAACTTCTGATAATCAAAATAATTCATATAGTGTTCATTCTTTCTAAATGAAGTTGATTTAGAGATGTTTTTTTTTTTTAATTAATATTAATCAAAGTAAAGTACATTGAAGCTATAACCTGGGCTGCAAATTCTACTTCTCAGGATTCTCCCCATACATTACCAAGTGAATAATATATTTCCTACAAAAATAAATCACCGCACATACACAATTTTGCAAACATTTTTTTATGCAGTTCATAGCATATAAAAGATGACACTTTAATAAACAGTGTTCTCTCTCTCACACATACACACACGAATGTTTTATTTTTGTTTTATTACCTTATAAATAGAATGTAAGGTTCACAAACTGCACCAATGCTCAGTATGTGGCTACATTTAGGTTTAAATGGAATAATACTGATTTGATGTAAGAGGAGAGTGAAAGGGTGAGTCATGCCAGATGTGCGAGATCTGGCAACCCAGCCTAGGCTCCAGCCATCCTTTAGTACAGGGGTCTCGAACTCGGATCCTGGGAAGTCAAAGTCCAGCAGAAATTACATTTTTCCACCCTGAAGTAACAAAGGCAGAGTTTACTAATTAGCCCATGAGTTGAGTGAGGTGTGTTAAATTTGGGACAACGCTAAACTCTGCAGGACTCGCGGCACCCCAGCGCCGGAGTTTGAGACCCTGCTTTAGCAGAGTAGGCCTAAACAATACAGAAAACAAACGTATAGATAAAGTTGAACAAATGTGTTAACGAAGCAATAAAAGGAAGCGTGTAAGCGTGAACTTCATGCGCGATTAGAACAAGAATTAGGAAAGCGTAGCCCTATACTCGGGTATGACGGTCGTAAAACCAAGCACCGTAACGCAGCAGCGAGCGGAAATTACGTATTTCTGCGCATGCGTAGTCAAAATCGGGTTTCCTGTCTAAATCGGGTAGTGACCGGGGAACTCAAAACTTATCAATGAAATGACGTCAGTGCTTCACCAGGGCGCGTCCAATGAGCGGCGCGAATTCCTCTTATTCAAACTCAGGAATAGACCAAGATAGTAAAGTCGTGCCGCGATCTCCAACAATCAGTTCCAGAAAAGTTCCTTAAACTTAAGAGCAAGAATAGCGTGCCTAGTTTTTGACACTTGTAATTGCGATCTAAAGTACATTGGCCTTGTTTGACGAAAAGATAATTATTTGATCCCCGAATGAGGATGGGTTGCAGTAAGGAACTGTTCCTACGTACAATGTGGAAGCGCGAAGCGTAATTCCACAGATGTCCAGTTTCTTTCCAGTAAATCCAAATAAAGTAGCGCTTGTCGCCGCGCGCCTCGACACCTGAGGCCCAACGGAGCAGGGGCTGCACTCACGTGTCTGAAATGGGAGGGACCAACGCGCGTCACACTTCCATACTGCCAGGAAGAGACAATGATCAAGAAAATCATAATATATTATTTGTTTTAAGGTGTTAGATATGTAAATATAAATACATTTGACCACATTTGATAATCATAAATAATAATAGCTAATTATGGCTCCAACAACACTCATCTCCAAACTCCCTGGAGACCTGGTGACTAAAACACAGTCATATGTGACCATCATAAATTTTACACTGTAGCCAAATGGAATTGGTGGGAATGTTCTTCGCTGTTTTAGCTGTGAATTAATCATTAACGCATTCTTCTGACGTTAAATGATTTGTTTTGTGTAGTAGCCATGGTTCTACAGTATACTGTGTCTCTAACATATTACACACATCAGAGAATCAAATGAAACGATTCGCCTTGCCAGGACTTACTTAAAGCAGTCATATTCGGTCTCAGCATGAATAGACAGCTCTGACGTCATATTTCTGGAGTGTTTTCTACTGAAGAAAACTAGTCTGAATAAAATTTGAAAATCCGTTTTGTTCAAAACACGTTCGTTTCGCCATCACTTAACAGCAGACCGGCAGTCACAGACACCACTGTTATTAATGAATGAACCCAAAACAAGGGTCTTCATTCCACTGCCAATTCTCTGCCATACACTTGTAGTCCAGTAGAGGGCAGGAGTGCATCTTTATGCTGGCCCTCGCGCTGCTGATAAGCGAAGAAGGAGATGCTGATGGCGAGCGCGGTCCAGGAGCTTCTCAGATGGTGTAGGTGAACGAAGGGAAGGTGATGAACGTCATGAATGTGCTGGAGGTGCAGGTGATGAAGGTTGTGGAGGTGGAGGTGGAGGTGGAGGTGAACGTGATGAATGTGCAGGTGATGAAGGTTGTGGAGATGGTGGTGGTGATGAAGGTGGTGGTGAACGTGATGAATGTGCTGGAGGGGGTGCAGGTGATGGTGAACGTGATGAATGTGCTGGAGCGGGTGCAGGTGATGAAGGTTGTGGAGGTGGTGATGAAGGTGGTGCAGAACGTGATGAATGTGCGGGGGGGGGGTGCAGGTGATGAAGGTTGTGGAGGTGGTGGTGATGATGATGGTGATGAGGGTGGTGCACGTCATGAATGTGCTGGAGGGGGTGCAGGTGATGAAGTTTGTGGAGGTGGTGATGAAGGTGGTGCTGGACCAGACTCGTGTGTGTACAGAACCGCAGATTAACAGGTCCTCTCCATCCAGGATTATTTTGGGTTTTGTAATCCTTTTCAAATCTGTAATTACTTTTTCTCAAGAACGTCGAGTTTTTGTGATAAAGCTACTTCCTTTTTTCATGCTCTTAGATATGATAGATGAACAGGTTACGCAGGAGTTCATACCAGACACTGGAGCATGTCACTGAAATCCAGTAACGCCCCAGGTTTATGCGGATCAGGAGTCACAGATTTAAAAAAAAAAAAAAAAACCTAACTCAGTCTTGCGTGGAAATCCCCACAATAACGCGGAAACTGCAAATCTCCGCCTCTTCAGCTTTTTTGTGGCAATACATATATTTTTTCTGGATGTTTTCACACAAGGGGGCGCACCTCGCCGCAGTGTCCCAATACTTTTGTCCTGCGACCTTCACTCAGACACTTCAAACGCCACAGTTCAGTAGATCTCCAGGACACCTTTCCAACGAGCCCTCATTTGTATTTCTAGCCCCAGAAGATCAGGGGTTATTCCCCGAAAACCCTTCACCTTTTTTTTTTTTTCGCGACCTTCCTAGTCGCAGATCTCTGCGGGTACTTTAAATCCAGGTTTACCTTTCCATTCTTTTTGGTAATGCATTAAACTGAGTTTAAAATTACATTAAAGTGTTCTGGGGGCAGATTTAGAGTTTACACAAAAAAATAGGCATTTTTAAACCAAAACACAAGTGTTTTTCACAATGCAGCTCTTGGAGTGTAAGCTGGAGATTACTGTACACTTCTTGCTTCAAATCTCAAGTTCTTCCTGGAAAATCTGGGTATGGTGAGTGAAGAACGTGGAGAGCGTACCATGAAAATCCAGATGCAGTGTACACAGGAAAATCTTACTCCCAAGAATCAGTGGCTGCTGACTGACACAGTACTGTGTATCTGAAGATACTGAACACTGGAGCTTACGTTTCAGTAAAAACTCCATGCATTAGTTTACATCGTACACTAACGTTATTCCTAACTTAAGAAGCTGACATGATTGGAAAAAATGGAATACAGATCTAAAATCAGCCTGGTTTAGAAAAGTGTGCTGTAGTCTCTGATGTTTGGGTAATCTGTTCTATTGGACTGAGGTTTTTACATTTCCTTTCTTTTGTCTATTTCAGGGGAGCCCGGCTCTGGCCCTGGAGGGTCAGTGGCCACCGCTGCCCACAGCCCGGTTTAGTCTACCAGCTACCCAGGACCAGAGCCGGACAGCCCTGAACGTTCATCTCTGGTCAGTTTAATCAGTTTTCATAAGAACTTAAACAGTCCATTATCAGAATCAGAACACGACTGATCCCAGCTGGAACGAGGCACAAAGACAAGAACGAAAGAAAATAAACATGATCAGAAAAAGTTGGAACTGTATTGAAAATACAGAAACATTTACAGTCAGAGCTTCATGTTTTTGTTAATAAACATCCATTCCTGCATTTCAGGCCTGCACCACTTTCCATAAACATTGGGTTGGTAAAGCATTTCCCAGAGTAATGTTGCAGTTTCTTCTTGTGACCAAGCGGTGAAGTTCTTTTCATTTTCAGATGTGTAACAGTCATCGCACGGTCTCTGTGGGTCCATACTGCAGGAGGGACCCTCCAGCTGCTGGACCACCGCTGTGCTGCTGCATGGTGTGCAGAATGCATCCCTGGAAAAGACCTCGTCCTCAAGGCAGCAGATGTTGCTCTAAAATCTCAACAAACTTTTCCTCATTAATTAAAGAGAGATCTGGAATACTGACTTGTCCAACCACAGTACAGGTTTCTGCTGTTTGATGGCCCATCCCAGAAGCTTTAAGCCCAGAGTAGTTGATGCTGCTTAGTTTTAAGTGTCTTTTGTGAATTTGTAAATGTAACTCTACCACCTGACCAAGGTCTGCCAGAGTGAACCCTCAGCGATGTGTTTCTTTCCAAAAAAATGTTTTTAGTCTTATTTCTAGCCCTAAACGGTTCCCATTCCTGCCTGTTTTTAATGTGTTTGAGGCCTGAAATGCAAATGCTTGATGTTTGTCAATTAAACAGTTCAGATGTCAATGAAATACAAGTCAGCATAAAAATAAGAATAACTGATTGTTTCCATATTTTTCCAAACGTTTTATTAATTTGGAGTTGTACAATAAAACTCTGCTTGTTTTCATATATTTGTTAATGGATGCATGTTATGTAATGTTTGCATACTTTTTTTTTTCTTTTTCTCCACTAGAAACGAGGCCCAGTCTTCCCCTGATCCTGGTGTCTGCATTCCTATACACATGAGCTTTAGGACGGACTTCCAGAAGGAGGCTGGTGGACTGCTGACCTCCAGAAGAAGCTCCAGCATGCAGCAGACGTCCTCCAGTGCTCTCAGCACCAAACCATCTCGCAAAGGAACCCAGAAAAACAGGGCCACGGAGAGAACCCACCTCTGCCTGGAGTGCGGGAAGGGTTTTACTCACCTGAGTCACCTGAAGGTGCACCAGCGCATCCACACAGGAGAGAAGCCCTACGGGTGTCCTGAGTGCGGTAAGACTTTTAGAGATGGTGGAAACCTCAAAGCGCACCAGCGCATCCACACAGGAGAGCGACCTCACCAGTGCTCTGTGTGCGGGAAGAGCTTCATCGAGGGAAGGAATCTCAGGAGACACCTGCGAGTCCACACCGGGGAGAAGCCGTTTCGCTGCTCCGAGTGCGGAAACAGTTTTCGTGAGAAAAGCCACCTTCAGAAGCACCAGCATATTCACACGGGGGAGAAACCGCACTACTGCTCAGACTGCGGGAAGCACTTCAGCGACGGAGGCGCGCTCAAAATCCACCAGCGGATTCACAGCGGTGTGAAAATGTATCACTGCTCAGACTGCGGGAAGAGCTTCACCCAGCAGACGCACCTTAAAGTGCACCAGCGCATCCACACAGGAGAGAAGCCGTATTACTGCTCGGAATGTGGGAGGAGCTTTAACCAACAGACACATCTCATACTGCACCAGCGCATCCACACCGGAGAGAAGCCGTATTACTGCGCTGAGTGCGAGCGCAGCTTCAGGCTCTCCAGCACTTTAAGGAGACACAAGTGTGTCGAGTGAAACCTCACGGCATGAAATGGATCATAAAGGTGAGGAACCCTTTTCCACCAACACGGTTCTGGGGCCCTAATCTCCAACAGGACTGATCCTGTTCCCTGCACAAAAAGGCTGAAAGCACACAGTAACATCTGCATCAAAAAACACTAACTCTTGATCCCACTCGTCCTCCTCTACAGTCTGCGTGATGCTCTGGTCCTGCGTGAGCAGAATAAGCAAATGTTTGCTGTGATAGACATTGGAAACCACAAGCTGCAACTTAAATGATGGTTAACAGACTTTTGCTCCGTGTAACACATCAAGGCCTTCCTCAGTGCCAAGGCTGTAGAGATGATGGAGATCCAGAGCAGTCGATCGTTCCTGCACTGTAACGGATTGGTCCAGTGTCTGAACAGGTTTAATGAGCTCTAGCTCCATGTTTAGATGCAGATGTGATTTTTTTTGTGTTACTTTTGACAGAGCTATGCTGGAGGCAGTGAATAGCTTGAGGTGTTCAGGAAGACCAAGAAAAAGACCTGACGGGCTTCAGTGGTTGTTTAGACTTTCCCACGTTTCCATTTTGATTGGCTGAACAGTTTGCTAGAAGCGATGTGACGCTGTCAGGTCTTAGTTGAAAGATGAAAGGCCGTCACTCGTTCTGTCTACGGGCAAAATAGTCACATTTTTCTCAGACAAAGTTAGGATCCAAAATAGCACATAAATAAACATGGATTTGGAATTAGGCCAAACAGGAGTTACTGTTTATCACATCGCAAAGATACAGGCGTCTGCAAACAGCCAGCCAAGCGTTTGTGTGTATACGATCTCAGGCCCGTGGCCTCGTTCGAAAATAAGGGTTACTTGTGGTTTTGTTCTCATGTACTCTGCCTTCTCTGTGCTGGGTGTGTTTTGTGGTAACTGATGTTCTTTAAAGTGGAGATTGGAAAAGTGAAGTGGATCTGAAGTGTTCATCCCGTATGCTTTTGTGTGCTGGAGGTGCTGATTTTACAGAGAAGTCCCTTTTGAGTTTGGAGACTGTGGTATAAATATAAACCTGGTGTATAAAATGTGCCGAGCGTCTCCTCACTGTGTTCTCGAAAAATGACTAGTGATACGCGCAGTATATCACTGCTGGATAAATGATAAACAGAAAAAATGGTTTGAGTACGATAATGACATTATGGCCTGCATTATAGCTGGGTGTGCAGCTCTCCAGACTTCTGTAACACTGACCAGAATTACTGGCATATTTGTGAAAAAACTGTGAAACTGTAGTCCATAAATGACAATCTCTGCTTTTTTTAAATATTAAATAAAAGCAGTCGACCTATTAGATAGCACTTTAGTAACGTCCCAAATCCAGTGAAAGTGCAGTGTTACAGATTTATTTGGTTAAGAATAAATACAAAAATGAAAAACAGATGTATGTACGTAATGCAGTAGTCAGTGAGAAACATGAACACTGACGCCTCCGGAGGGGAAGTCAGGTACCGCCCCGTCAAGACGAAGAGAAGGAGATGAGTGGGTTCAGTTCTGGTCCAGCGAAACCTGGCGCTCTTCGTCTCGGATGCTTTGGTCCAGTTTCTCCGTCTCGGCCCGCAGGACCGGAGGGACAAGTTGCTCGGACACGGCGGCCAGAGACTGGCTGAGACCTTCTCTGAGGGACTGGAGCCTTTCACTGTTCTTCATTGAATGATCAATGAACTCTGCGCGTTCCTGATGATCCACGGCCAGAATCAGACGCAAACGCGCCACCTGCAGGATGACAGAAGCACTGCAATTTTCTCATGTTGAAGCAGAGTGGAAAACCTAAACCCACTCAAACGCTGAAGAACAGTGGAACCACCCAGAAAAGCGAAGATCATTCTTCCGTTTTTAGATCCTTTTGGTCTCAAGTGAAGCTGGAGATGAACCAGAGTGAGATTAAAGTGAAAACGGCGTAAGGAGCTAAAGGATAGTGACAAACATAAGTATGTGTGGTGAATCACACCCATAAATGTTTTCTACAGAAGTGCACCTTTATTACTATTTTGATTAGTTTTTCATGTGTTGTATTTTTACTGTACACCACTCTCAAAGTTTTTACGCAACCTGCTTAACGACAAAACCCACAGCAGAAGTTCGATCCAGGAATCCAATACATTTCCTGCTTTAGTCAGAGTTAGTGTTTAAACAGGTTAGAGAGACTGGAGGAGTCTCAGAGTGTCCTCAGCGAGAACGTGCTGCGCTTGCCGCGGGGCTCAGCGCAAAAGTAGGCGTGGTTTTCTAAACTCTCCTGTCCCGGATAACAGAGTTAGCACTAGCTCTGTTAGCACCAAGAGAGAATATGCTGTGGGCTTTGTAGATTCTGGACACTGGAGACTTTTAAGATTAGCTTTTCCTCCATGCCCGCTTTGTGTGCGTGTGTTGTGTGTGTGTGTGTGTGTGTTAGACGGGGCAGACCGAACACTAGCCCGCTTCGATGCTTTGATACCATTATATAAAGGAATACAATCAATTAAATGTTTTTCAACATAATATTCTTGTATGTTTCTCACTGTGTTTCTAAGGGGTGTCTTTATCTTCCAGCTATTGTTTAGTGAAGTCTGGTTTGATAGTTTTGCTTAAAACACTTATTAAATATTAAAATAATAGGTAAATTACTCAAAATATTCAGTAGTGATGGCACTGCAGTGGTGCAACCCAAACATACCAAGCAAGAAAGACAGAAAGACAAAGCTGGTGTACATGTAGATTCTGGACACTCAGAGACTTTTAAGATGAGCTTTTCCTCCAAACCTGCTGTGTGTGTGTTTAGACGGGGCAGACCGAACACTAGCCCGCTTCGATGCTTTGATTCTATTGGTTGCGCGAAAATGAGTCACGGCGTGCAGCGGTCAAAGTTCAACAAGTTTCAACTTTGACCGCGGTGCGCGCACAAGGCCGCCGAGTTGCGCTGTGGCGCTTGCGCCACGCAAGCCATAGAAAATAATGGGTTTCAGAGCAAAGCGCAGCGCGTGCCGCGTTCGGTCTGAAAGCCCCTTCAGAGTGTCCTCAGCAGGTTAAACGGAGGTGAACAGCACTGTAACTGATGCTTAAGGACACATTAGGACACGTTGTTGAGACGATGTTTTTTGTTGTGGTAAACGCACCGCAGCTGTTGGCTTTAGTTTCAGTAAAGTTTGTGGAAACCACCACTGCATGCTTCTACTGACACACCCCACTTTCAACATCTAATACCACTGCAGAGGGAACCAGATCTAACTCAGCTGGACTGAGAGTATCAATCTCTTCTCGTCTTTTACAGCTCCATTAGCTCTCGCCCCCCTCACCTGCTCCTTCAGATCTCTGGCCTGCAGCTTCAGTCTCTTCAGCTCAGCGCCGTCCTGCAGAGGAGACACACTCTGAAACCTCAACTCACCTCATAACACACACACGCACACACAGACCTCATACCACACACACACTCTCCCTGAAACCTCAACTCTCCTCATACCACACACACACACTCTGAAACCTCAGCTCACCTCATACCACACACACTCTCTCTGAAACCTCAACGCTCTTTATACCACACACATACACACTCTCTGAAACCTCAACTCTCCTCAAACCACACACACACACACTCTGAAACCTCAAGTCTCCTCATACCACACACATACACACACACACAAACCTCATACCACACACACACACTCTCCCTGAAACCTCAACTCTCCTCATAACACACACACACTCCCTGAAACCTCATACCACACACACACTCTGAAACCTCAACTCACCTCATACCACACACACTCTCCCTGAAACCTCAACTCACCTCATACCACACACACACTCTCTCTCTCTCTGAAACCTCAAACCACACACACACACACTCTGAAATGTCAACTCACCTTATACCGCACACACACGCAAACCTCAACTCACCTTATACCACACACACACTCTGAAACCTCAAACCACACACACACACAAACCTCAACTCACCTTACACCACACACACACACTGAAACCTCAACTCACCTCATACCACACACACACTCAAACCTCAACTCACCTTATACCACACACACACTCTGAAACCTCAAACCACACACACACAAACCTCAACTCACCTTACACCACACACACACACAGAAACCTCAACTCACCTCAAACCACACACACACACTCTCTGAAACCTCAACTCACCTCATACACCCCCCACACACACTGAAACCTCAACTCACCGTATACCACACACACTCACTGAAACCTCAACTCACCTCATACCACACACAGACACACACTCTCTCGCTCTCTCTGAAGCCTCAAACCACACACACACACAAACATCAACTCACCTCATACTACACACACACTCTCTCTCTCTGAAATCTCAAACCACAAACACACACACTCTGAAATGTCAACTCACCTTATACCACACACACAAACCTCAACTCACCTTATACCACACACCCTCTCTCTCTCTGAAACCTCATACCACACACACACTGAAACCTCAACTCTCCTCATACCACACACACAAACACTCTGAAACCTCAACTCACCTCATACCACACACACACACACTCTGAAACCTCAACTCACCTCATACCACACACACACTCTGAAACCTCAACTCACCTCATACCACACACACACACTGAAACCTCCACTCACCTCATACCACACACTCACACTGAAACCTCAAACCACACACACACTCAAACCTCAACTCACCTCATACCACACACACACTCTCTGAAACCTTAATTCACCTCATACCACACACACTCTGAAACCTCAAACCACACACACACACACTCTGAAACATCAACTCACCTCATACCAGACACACACACACACCACCCCCCGCTGGACCCCTGTGGCAGTCAATAAACTTGTGGCTGATGTTTAAGGTATAAACAGTAATGTCTCTGACTGATGTAGCATAGATTTAAATGAAAGTTTCCTATGAACACAGGACTAAAAGCTCTGGGCTGTTCTATACCTGAGTTCCAGCAGCAGACTGTGAAAGCTGGTCCTTCAGATTAATCCTCTCCAGCTCCACCTGACAGAAACAGACACACACATCACACCAAACACTGAGTCTACGGACAACACAGTGCGCCGCTCTGAGACATCCTCAGACCGGCTACTACACTGGGGAACACTTAAAAAAATTTTTTTTATCTTTTTCTATGTTTCTTAGTCCAGTTTTGCTGATTCAGAAAATCACATCAGTTTTCCTCCCTTCAGTGGTTCTAGAGATAAACTAAACTCTCTGTATATTCTTCATTATAAGGTTGTAATACTGTTATTATTTTCATGTCAGTCTCACTGATGCGTGAGAGTCGGCACCCTGTTATCTACATGTACAACAAACAAAAAACAGATTAATCTGCAGAAAGTTATCAGTAGAACAGAAGACCTTCCGCTGAGTGCCGGGTTTAGTTTTTTCTAAAAATGATGTTTCTACCTAAACCCTTGAAGCTCCATGAAAATAAACGTTAGCACCGAAATCAGCGCCAGATTCTAGAAGAAACACCACAGAATGGAATGAAGCTCATATCTGTTGCCTGGTGTGATCATTCTGCTCAGTGCCCTCTAGTGGCCACACTCACTAACACACTAAACCACACACACCGACACACACTCACTGACACACTAAACCACAGTGACTGGCACACACTAAACCACAGTGACTGGCACACACTAAACCACAGTGACTGGCACACACTAAACCACAGTGACTGGCACACA
>JBBPDC010032244.1:0-12226 GCA_037974485.1 Hemigrammopetersius urotaenia | reverse complement strand
CCCTGTAGGTAGGGAATGGAAGTCGCTTTGGATAAAAGCGTCTGATAAATGCCGTAAATGTAAATGTAAATGTAAATTTTATACAGCATATTTAGAGCATAGTCATGATTAATCAACTTCTAGCTTAAAAAATTTGTCGGCCTCCCTTTTTAAACAAAGTCAGATTCTTATTTAATTTTACTTAATCATGAGTTCCCTCAGTGGTCCAACAAAGATTATTCCATCACAGCAGTTGTTGTAAGACTTATAGAATCATTTTAGTCAATTCAGGTATATACACTATACACTGTAAAACTGTGACAATGTTCCTCTGGGGCTATAGTGCAGCACATGACTGGGCAGGCAGGACAAGACTGCACAGAGTGCAAAAAGAAGAGAGAGCAACACAGGAGCACATAGTACTGAACAATACACAGTTTGAGCCATTTGCTGAGTTTTTAACCTTTTTTCCAGCTAAATCCTGAAACAAATCTTGTACTGTGAATGGCTAGAAAACCCTGCCGGTCCCTAATGAGTTAATTTATTGAGGCTGTAGTTTGGCAAGGGCAAGTGTGTCGCCACTGAAAAAGCTGCTTCACACTTCTCTTATGTGAGGTAATGTTGATGCAAAAGAATTGAAATGCAAACTGATGTGTTAGTCAGCGATGAGGCAAGTGCAGATGTGAGAAATGATGTGTTTAGTATGAGCGAATGGAAAATGTAATACAGACCTCAGTGAGATCAGACTTACTGAAGGTGCTCAGATGTTCTTCAGGACTTCACTCGGAAAACACGCGTCAGAAAAAAAAATATATGAAAGTGTTGTACATCACACACTGACAGCTCATGTCCTCACGAAACTCTTGAGAATGAGTTCAAGATTTTGTGAATGGATCTATTCTGGAATGATTGCATCCATCTGCAAGCGTGTTCCTCCGTCATCGTCTGAAATTTATGTTCCTCTCTAAAAGTAAAAGCTCATCCACATTTCTTCCTCACAATAAAGGCCTGACATTTCTGGATACCTGAAAGTGCTCCTATATGCTCGGATCATCCAGCTCAGTATCACGGATCACTGGACGTTAATATGTTTTCAATGAGCTGTTCATCATGCTCTTCCTCTGAAGCTTTCTCTGGCCCTGTGTGGAAGTATATCAGTGTGTTTTCTGCTTGGAACACCAGCAGAAAGAGCTAAATAAAGTCAGAAATTCCTCACTGATGGCTTTTCTCAGCCCTTCCCGAGCAACAGAATGCAGAATGTTCAGGAAAACCTGTGAGTGGAAGTTATTCATTAACAGCTATTGCTACTGTTACCTAACATATACCATTCATTTCTATCTAGCTAACTAGGTCCAAAAATATGTTCTGATGTGAGGGTGTAATTTGTCTTATATGTCTCTTACTAAGATTTTACACTAGACGTTGGAACATTGCTGCAAGGATTTAACTGCATCCACAGGTAAATTAGTGAGATCAGCAATGATAAACAAACCATGTTCTCTAAAATATGTTGGTCTGTTTATACATTACTCAGGCCCTTCAGTCAAATGTGTCGAAACTTGCTCAAATACACCAGAACCTAAACACGCACCCTGTCTTCACTATAAAAGAATGTAGAACAGTTCCTTCACTACAAAGCTTTCAGCAATGAGATGTTTTTTCATTTCTGACACCTTAAAGAAACAGTAATTTATTAAAAATTCAACACTGCTAACAGCTTCTTGAAGCTTGATTTTTTTTCTGTCATTTTGTGCATTTCTATACAATTAGTAAATAACACATACAGCTAGATAAATAGACAGATAGATAGATAGACAGACAGACAGACAGACATACAGACAGACAGACAGACAGACAGACAGACAGACAGACAGACAGAGACAGAGAGATAGATAGATAGATAGATAGATAGATAGATAGATAGATAGATAGATAGATAGATAGATAGATTCACAGATAGACGGATAGACGGATAGACGGATAGACGGATAGACGGATAGACGGATAGATGGATAGATGGATAGATAGATAGATAGGTTTACATACTGTAAATAAAAGTTACTGCTGCTGTATAAAGCAACCATAAAAATGGGGAGCATTGAGGTCTAGGGCTCTGTGGAGTGTGTGTGTGTGTGTGTGTGTGTGTGTGTGTGTGTGTGTGTGTGTGTGTGTGTGTGTGTGTGTGTAAGCATTAAGAAGGCAGCAGATGTGCTTCAGTACATGGAGTTAACATTCTCTGTCTCTCTCTGTTTCTCTCTTTCCCTCTCTTAGGGCTGACACACACTTTCTAGGACACAGTTACACACAGACACTCTTTATAACACCTAGTATCACACACTCTCACATTCATATGCACAATCTCTGCCTAAGGTTGGATTCTGTTCTGTTTTCACTTCTTGTGACTTTTTTCTCTTATGCGAGATGTTCACTGTGAGAATAGAGGAAACTCTGTAGCGTCTGGATGCTGGATCACCTTTATTGCTGCTTTTCTGCTGAGAGTTTATCCTTCCAGTACAGCACCATAAGGTGAGTAGGACAAGTCTGAATGTATTATTAATGGGTGATGTTTTTTTTAAAGACACTTTTCAGCCCATCGAACTACAGGCTATAATTATTATTCAAAGATTTGAAACTTTATTGTACAAAGTGCAGTGTGCAACATACAATACAATTCTTACTTGGACGTTACTTGAATGTAGAATATCAGAAATGTTCATTGGAGTCTAAACTTGAGAAATTATTTTGTTAATTTACAAAGTACATTTGAGGCAGCCATTACTCAACTTTAAGTAAACTCATTTTACACTGTTACTCAGTTTACAGTGTACTATTCTCTTACTTGCGTGTGTGTGTGTGTGTGTTTGTGTTTGTGTGCAGGTGCAATGCAGCTGTGTGTGCACTGGCTTGTGTTGTTTGGGCTACAGTGTGTATGGGCTCAGCAGAGTGATTATGATGAAGACTATGACAATGAAGAAGAAGAAACAGCGAGGGACAGCAGGAGCAGAGCCAAAAGCAAAGTCCTAACATCTGGCCTACCACCGAAGAACAATGCACAGAGTAAGAAAAACTAGTTCCCCATTTATCTCATCAAAAGACTGGTGGGTCCTAATTAATCTATTCATGCTCCACACTATTCATTACACTATATCCTTACAGTGTTATTTTTTAGATATATGCAAAAGTTTCTCATTCTTTCTAACCTCTTTTTCAACCACTTTTACAGGATCCTTGCAAAACTTCAGTTCAAACTCTAATGAGAAACTTTTGCATAAATCTAAAAAGTAACACTGTAAGGATATGTCATGCTATCGAACATTTACACAATGGCAAATTTGCGGAGATTTCTAAACTTATAATGCATTTAATTTGTCTTGTCTAGTTGTCTAGACAAAATTTGTCTAGTTTCGATTTGCTGCAGCAAGAAAAAGACTGTGCAGTGACAGCACGTAGTAAATCTGGACTAAATTTGTTGATCGAATGAACCTTTTGCCAAAATTCTATACATTTTTCTAACCTATAAACAAGTCAGCTCCAGAGTTTAACATACTTGGTGGGTTGGGGTGGTTTTGTTGGTTTGGTGGCAACCAAACATTTTTTGGTGGATACACTTCAATAATTCATTTATACATATATGGATGTGTGTCATATAAACTAGTCTGAAAGATGCTTAAGATACTTAGGAACTCCCAAAAGCATATTAAAACATTGTTGATGTTTGAGCATGGTGTTCATGAACATTACTGTCAAATAATGCAATGAAAAGTGAAAGGTCTGCACATGGTAGGAGCAGCAAGAACAAATTAATAAGCCTGTGACTAAAACAAATCATTCTTTTAAAGAGTCGTCTTTTAAAGCCTACAAGTTTGTAGCTTGCTGTGGTGTAATGTATGCTGATATAGTCAATAGACCTCATTGTTCCAGGTTAGTACAAAAAAAACCTGCATAATAACATGCACGAATATTAGCATGTACAGTGACCCCCCACTTTTCACAGGGGTTACATTCCCAGAGCAACCGCTTATATTGAAAAAACGCGTTGCTGTGCCTAAAATGCCTATTTTTATAGTGTAAACCCTAAATATGCTCCTAAATAGTCACAGCCGCCGCCTGTCTGTTTTCTGTTTCTGTTCACTGTTTTGCTTTGAGGCCTTTTATTTTGACATTCTGTTCTTGTATCACGTGTCTCCTTTGTTTTCACCTTCCTTGTGTTTTGTCTCGTGATTTAGGTCTGTATATAAGTCTGTGTCTGTTAGTTTTTCCTCATGTGTCCATCGCCTCATTTTCCCTGTCCCTGATTCTAGCTTTCACGTTTTCTGATTATTCTAACGGCCCCTGTGCCTTGTTTTGTTTCCTTTGGTTTGTTTAATAAACTCAGCAGTATTGATTCCTGAGGTATCAGGGGTAGCTCCGGGTCTGGGCTACGCGGCCCGACCCGTGACATAAATATGCTCCCAGCACACTTCAATGTCATTTTCAATGTCATTTTAAACTAATACATTACCCTTAAAGAAAATGTAAAGGTTAACCCATACTCACCTCTTTTAATTTTATTTACAGTAATAAAAACGGTGCTTTAAGAAGGACAAAAAGAAAAACAAGAGAAACACAGACGACCCACAGGGGAGATTCTGGTCTGCAGTTGCCACAGATGATTCAAATGGTAGCAGCAAGGAGAAATAACTAATTAACTTCAGAAAACTTTATTGAAATTGCTTAAAAAACAAGTTACTGTACTTTAAAGTATCAGTCTTTAGTACAGAATTGGGATGCAGTATATATTTTACAAAGCTTCAACTGTTATTGCAAAGGCAGCAAAAAAACAGCTCAAAGCTAAGTGTTTTTTTGAATTCCAATTAAGTGTAATCATCACCTCTGGAGCATGAGGCGTGTGGTTTGCTGAATAAACTATGGAATTTCTCGCCTGTAGAAGTCACTGGAAAGTTGATCTTATCTTCTTGTTCCTCCTGCTCTTCAGGGCTTTTATTCATTTGTCTCCAGCCTGGAGGTACTTTCTTGACTGCCATGTGCTTGCTCTGTCATAAATTTGATTTACCCAAGCCCAAGTTGATTTAAACTGTCCTGGAGTGAGTGTACTATATCACAGGGCATTCTCACTGTAGCCCAGATATTAGAGAGCATTTGGAGGTCATTGCTTTAGCCCAGAGCTTTGAACTTCTTTTGGGTTCATCCAGCTGCTTTGTCACTTTAATGGTTGCACAGGATCTGATTTAAGCAATAATAAATCATAAAACTTATACGGTTCTTTTCTCCTTTTTGGGTTGTTCTCAGCACAAGCAGAAGAGGACTGCACTTTGGAGCTGGCGTTTTTGGTGGACAGTTCAGAGAGTGCCAAAGATAACCATGGCAAGGAGAAGCAGTTTGTGGCTGATGTGATTGAACGTGTCCAGAATATTCGACTGCAGACCGGTCGGGGTTTGAGTTTTAGGTCTGCTCTCCTCCAGTACAGCAGTCATGTAATCCAAGAGCAAACCTTCAACCAGTGGAGGGGCGTGGCCAACTTCAAAGCCAATGTGGCGCCAATGTCCTACATTGGGCAGGGGACCTACTTAACTTATGCCATTACCAACCTCACCCATTTGTACTTGAAAGAGTCAGGCCCAGGGAGCGTGAAGGTGGCCATTTTACTGTACGATGGCCAGTCCCATCCAAAAAACCCAGACATTTTCTCTGCTGCGGCCGATGCTAAGAACCAAGGTGTTCGCTTTTTCGTCATTGGTGTCACACCTGCGGCCAACGAACCCACCAAATTGGCCCAGTTGAGGCTTCTGGCTGGTTCACCCTCATCCCGCTATCTTCACAACCTCCAGGACAAAGGCATTGTGGAAAAAATCATCAAGGAGCTGGTGAGTACTAAAAGGACTCAAGAGTCTCCCGAGTAAACTCTTACTGTGCTATTGTTTATTGTATTGAAACTAACTTTTAAGTTCTGTTGTTATGGAGAGTGGGGAATTTTAAAGTAGACTCATACAGACCCTTAGAGTTTATAGGGTTAAAAAATGGAAAGTCAGTTTTACTCAGTTTTCCTTTTACCCCAGTTATGGTTAAGCAGAAAATAAGCAGGGGAATCTTATGCCTCATCATTTAGGTCTGTGCAAACTTTATTGAGCAATCTCTATATAGGTTTGCTTAAACTGTTAAAACCAATAGAAACAACAATCCTGTCTACCATGGGCACCGGAACCATTATAGCACATTTAAATATCATTCGTTTCGTTCCCCCACTTTTCCCCTTCCGGACAAAAGTCAAGACGTAGAGCTCTGCCTGCACACCCCTCTGCCCACGGTCAAAGGCCGGGAAGTGGAGCACTGCATCCCCATTCGTTAAAAATGCTACTCTTACATTTCTGCAGACAATTTGTGCATGTCAGTAGCATGCCGAGACCAACCAAACTTTTACTTTAAGGAGCCTGAGCTGAAAGAAAAATGGTGAGGTCCGTATGTAAAGGGTAATTTAATCAGACAGTCGTGGTTGTTTGGTGAATGTGTCCTGGCTGAATATAAAAGTACAGGAGCTCTTTGGCCTTTTCAGCTACTTTGGGCCATTTGGAAAGTTTTATGAAAGCGCCACCATGGGAGGCCACTGAAAATGTTGTTAGCACAGCTGCTGAAACTTTTACTTTGTTATGTCACGAGGAAACCATCACAAGACGTAAAATGTTTTTTGCTATTTCAAGCCTTTTCTAGCCTTGAAGTCGAGAAATTATTGCTGTTTTTGAATCTGGCTTGTCTGCTTCACTGAGGACAACTTGAACGTATTTGAGGCACCAGATGTGTTGGTTCTTGTCTGTGTGTACTCGCTGTATCTTTTGGATATAGTGAAGTAGAAATGGTGGGCTGTTGTATGAATTCACTGTAAGATATAAGAATAATTAACAGATATATCAAACTTGCCAGTGGATTGGGTAAAATATGCCTGATGTGCTTCTGGTCAAAATGCTTTTTAATAGTAAAGGCACAATATCTCCAGATGTCCATGCCTTTTTAATGGTGTGAATAGCCATACCTTTGAAACACTTGATTTATTAGTTAACCATCTGGTTCGCCTGAATGCTCTTTTTGCATGAAAACTTTTTTTCATATTTCGGTTCATTAGAATGTTAATTGCAACTGTTTAGAAGTATTTACAGCTACATATTACAGGACACTGTAGGCTACCCAGGTTACTGGAGATGTAAATTGGATTCGAACTTCGTTATCTTAATGAATTTGGATATTCATTAAACAAAAATAGACTTAGCTCCACCGTTCTTGCATTTTTTAATAAAGATAAACTTTATCGGTTGGTTAATAATTATTATTTGTCTTTTTGTATGCATTAGTGTAGCTTATATTTTTTAATTCTTTTTAATTAGCTTTTTTTTTTTTAGCTAAACAGTTGAATTAGAACATGACTTAGAACTCTACACCTCCCTCCCACAGACACAAACAAAAGTATGTGCTCGGTCTGTCAGTGTTCTGCATCACTCACTACACGAGACGTGAAGTTCTGGACAAAAAACATGTCACAGAGTCTGATGTCCAGGGAGAGAGATAGAGAGAGCGAGAGAGAGAGAGAAAGAGAGAGAGATTTTAAGAGTGTGCATGTCTGCATATTCACAAACAATACCTACAGAAAAGTTGCCTCTAACGCCATGCCCCAAAAGTTGCCTTCTTCTCACCCAACAACCAATAATAGGTCATTAACTGCTGTCTCACTGTTAATGTTGATGAATGGTGGTAAAACATGTTCTCATTTGCAATGAGAGGATTTAGTTCAGCATGGAAGACATTAAAAAAAATTATTTTAAATGTCCATTGTTTTAGCAAGTGTACACAATGGGTTATAAATAGCTGTTCTCCTGGTGGTAACACTGGCAATATGCATAAACGTTAACAAGACAAACTAATGCGTCCGTAAAACACATTGTTTTACTGAAAGTGACCATTCTGTCAAATGTGAACACACCACAGCACACAGCATGCAATTCAACCCATTCACCAAGTGAAGCAGGGGGCTGCCAGCAACACAGCGCCTGGGGAGCAGTGTGTGGGGACGGTACCTTGCTTAGGGTACCTCAGAGGTGCCTAGCGGTCTTGAGAATCGATCCCGGACTTTCTGAGCGAATGCCCTAACCACTAGGCCACCAGCTGCTGGTGTATCACTTTGCAAACAGTCAGTTTATGAATCACCACTAACTGTCTAGTATGCCACAGATTTACCAAGGGTGGTTAATGGGTTCCTTTACTCATAACTTGGCCTACGTGTTCTGAAAGCAGTCCAGCTCACCGCAGGTTTACTGCCGCAACCGCCACCATCATCATCTGATGAAGGCCTTGTAGCCAAAATGTCTGTAATTTTGGCTGCGTCTGGCTGGAGTTCCTATTTTTTTCTCTCTTTTTTAAGGGCAGCCTTTACATTTTCTCTCTCCACCTCATCCACTGACACTGCACCCTGGCACAGGGCCAAAAGGGAGGGTGGATTGGGCCAGCCCCGTGTCAGTAGAAAATGGCAAATGCACTATCCAGTCACAGTAACCAAAGTGAAAATGGGTGGTGTTAAAAAAATCGGTGTCAATTAGGCCGCCGATATACAAGTTTTATGGGCCAGTCAGACCGATTAATTAATTAATTAATTAATTAACTGTCAGCCCAAACAGCATGTTGGCCCACCAGGAAAATGCCCGATACGCCAGATGGTCAGTCCAACCCTGGTGTGATGCCACCAAGCAAGATGTCTATTGTCATATTAATGTATATCCCATATGCATTTACTTGGTAATGCCCCTATTGTTCTCTTTTTCCAATACTTTTGCAAGTCTATTAAAATGTAAGCGTAATTATAACATTTTTTGTAGCTTTACAAAAAGCATCTCTTTTCCCTCCTATTTGGAGGAAAGCTGTAAATCTGGGTGTCTGAAAGCAGCATGAGCGCTCTTGTTTGAAGTGAGTTATATGGGCTGTAGGATGTGAGGTCCTTTGTTGTGGTGAATGTCTGACCTTTAACGGGTCTTTGGAAAGCGTGCAACACATGCTGAGCAAACCACTGGGTGAAAACTGGCCTCTAACATCTCTTTCCAGAACTTTCCTCCAATCTGAGATAATAGAAACCACAAACCACTGGGAGACTCATCACACTTGTTTTTCTTCACTCAGTGTGCACTTTTATTTCAGCCTCTGTGAAACCTGCACCAGACCTGAAAGAAGGGATCGCTTTCCTGATTAATTTGGAACCTAAACCGAATTAATCAAAGCAGTAAACCAAGTCTGTTTGCGTGTAGGCATTTTCCAACGAGGCACGCGTAACGTGCCAGATGACATAATCTGGTCAGCACCTCAAAGAAAGTTTTATCTCTGAGGACATGTGTATTAAAGATGGTGTGTTGAGTTGGAGCTTTGCAGTGCAATAGTCATGAGCACGCTTAAAAAAGGCTGTTGATGCAGATGTTCAACATTACAAATGAATCTTTGAATTCTGGATTGACCTGTGCACTCTAGTCACTCACTCTGTGTTGTTACTCTACAGGTCAAGTGCAAAAGCAAGCAAATTTTTTTTTTATTCTAAATTATTTGTCAACTAATTCAATTAGCCAACAACCAGCACATGTTAAACGGCCTATAACATGTAAAACATTGATGTAGTACATAAACGTGGTTAAGGTTTCACAATGTGCCATTCACTCCTAAGTCTCTTATGGTCTACATTTACAAATTTAGCAGAAAAACTAGAATGAATTCATTGTTTCCATGATGTCACGTTTGATTGCATGGGTAGACATCAGTTACATATATGAGTCTTAAAGTCACACTAACAAAAAGCTCTTGTTTAATTCTAAAAGATAAAGAAAGTTTGGAAATGAAAATGTACAAATGACAACTGACAACAACTGACATAAGCAGACTACAGGGAATGTGAGCCATGTCCTAGGAAAAAGTAGGATATATAGGATATATGTAATGCTTTATATGCTACATCGACATATTGTAGTTCACCTGATCGAGCATCTGGATGAGAGAATCAGTTCTGGATCTAATAAGAGCCAAATGAAGAACCAGGTGAAAACAAAAGACTTACACTAGACAACATAATCAGTCAAACTTTTGGCTTGTAGTGTAATTGTCTGCACTCTCTCTCTCTCTCTCTCTCTCTCTCTCTCTCTCTCTCTTTGTTCAATGTGAACAGACCTAAAGTCTTTCATTATGCACATTTGACTGGCATGAGTAAAACAAGGATGTTATAGTGTAAATTTATTGCATTGTCGAGTGTATGCAGTTGTGCTTTAGCTCAACAGTTACATGTTGATTTCCTTTGTTCTGAGATAGTGATGTGTAATGTCTGACTCAAGACCATCTGCAGTTCATCAGTGTTTGATCATGCAGACCCTCGCCTTTCTGGAATAACCAGCTGCTTCCATTCTCACTCAGTTCTTCTGTTTTGATGCTCTTCAACAGTAAAGGACATACAGGGTTTGACCAAAAAATAGCTGTGCAGGTGATCAACAAGTACTGTCGTCGTCCGTCCCCCCACCCCCCTGATCCAGACCCAGACCCGCCCAAAGAAGCCAAAAATGCAGGTGGAGGGTGGGGTTTTTAACTTTTTTTTGTTGTTAAAAAAGGCAGTACCCCCAAATATGGTGGGCCAATTGACACTCTGGACTATATAACCTTTATACTAAACCTGAAGAATTTCCATAGATAAGCAGGCAACCAACTGTTTAGATTATATTTAGATTTTCATTGTGGAAGTTGTACACGGATCAGATTTTTGATGTCAAGAAAGCTGCAGTTGTGTTGTTTGTTTTATTTATAGAGAGTTATACATTGCTTTCACCCCTCATTACTCAATAGTAATTCGCACGCAACATTTTACAACCAATAGCAGAAATGAAGTAAGAAAGGAATTTGTTTGCTCCACATTTAACTGCAGGTGTTCTTTTAGTGAAATGCTCCAAGCAGACCTTTGGTCTGGAACCAAAAATTAATTTTCATTTTATCAGACCACATTACTTGATTTCCAATATTCCTTTGAAGTCCATTGTATACAGATGTTGCTTTTTAGGAAGAGATCGCAGTTGCATTGACCTTTCCTCAGGGTTCATGTTCTGCCCAGCACTGCACAGTGCATCAAAATTCCCTTGCCAGCCTAATCTTCCTGTGGGTCCTTGGTAGTAAAGTGGGAACTTTGCTTTGCATACTTTAGGTTTTTAGGTTTTTCAGGTCTTGAGTTGAAGTTAACAGCTCTCTGTTTGCACACAACATATTTTATTTATTATTTTGATTTATCAAATTCAGTATATTAAAATGTTTAGTAGTGTGACATCTTTACGGTTGCACCATGCAGGACTTCCTTTCACTTAGAAAATCAACATAAATACATGATGCACTGTAATCTTCTACTGACAAACGCCAATAACGCTAATGTCCTCAGAAGAGGAAGATGCCTTTAGAGACTTTCTATATAATGTTCACAGCGGTTTACATTTTCCTGGAATTTCAACCTTTTCTTACATCTATGTCTGCCTTTAATGAAGAAAACACAATGCAATAGTTGCCTTCCAAGGCATTGTTAGTGTCACAATAGCACAGGAATGCAGGACCAGATGCACCAGAACACAACCTTTTACTCTGAGAACGCTCCTTAAGGAGTAGAGACCCGCACCAAACGGGTCCTCGTTCTCACTTGCACACACAGGGGTAGATGAGGGTAGCTCCTCAGAGCTTTGAGAGTAATCACAGTACTGGAGATAGAGGATAGAGGAACACGTAATGACTGAAGCATGTCACTTCAATGTCTGTGCGAGTACTAACACCTGTTTACACCTTTTATACCTGACGTGCAGTAATTTCCGGTGCCCTTTGACTGCACGTGACCTTGTATGCGTGACAGTTAGGAAGTTCCCTCTGTCATCTGGCCCGACAGAAACACTGAGAGGAAATTTAGAGATTTCTTTTAAAGGATCCAGTGATCACAGAGACCCAACAGGACCCAGCAATGTATTGTTTTTGCAGTCACAGTATGTCAGCGTCATCATATACCATACAAAAGAGAAATGGAAATAGATACAAATATACTACGGGTTAGGGTTTGGCTTAGGCTCATTTAAGCTGTTCAGACACCTGGTATCAAGACTTTAGCAATAGATCCTTTATGTAAGTGAAGTGAAATTGACCATTTTGTCATACGTGAACACACCACTGCACACAGTGTGAACAGCACGAAATTCTTCCTCTGCATTTAACCCATTCACCA
>JBBPDC010032174.1:0-12230 GCA_037974485.1 Hemigrammopetersius urotaenia | reverse complement strand
CTTCGACGGATGTCGATGACGTAGCATCCTCGAAATACTGGCTTCCGAGGATGTATCCTTGACATTGAGAAACAGCTAATGACACAGACACAGGACAGCAGGAAACCTGGGAACACATGACACGAGGACAGAACATCACGTGACACAAGCACATACCATAATAAAAGTCCCCAAAACCCAGAGCATGAACAGAACCTCTAACGGCCGCTGACCGAACCGTGACACTGATGTGTGCTGCTGGAGAAACAGGTGTATGGTTTCACAGCAGTGGTCATTTAAGTTATTCAAAAGGTTTTTCGTTTAATTACAGAATTATTTTATTATTGTTTAATCTATAGTAACTAAACCTACACCAGCACATTCTTTATTAGAAAAAGAAAAGGCTCATTCTGTAAAAAGCGCTAGGTCTAGAAACTGAAGGTTGCTGAGACAGTTCTTCGGGCAGTCGAAGAAATTTTCTCGGTAGGTTTCTCCAACAGGCTGGTTTCTAAGGACAGTTCTAAGGACATGTGTGTCTTTAAAAATGGACAAAAGTACCACAAAGATTCAAGACTGTTGCAGTTACCGTTAACTGTGTCATACACTGCGGATCATTTTCACAGATAACTTTGTCACACAGTCTTAAAAAGCACATAAGCATGTATCTAATACTCCAACTCAACACAGGGGATGTGTGATGGCTTGGTGCTGTAATTAGTATGTTATTCTACTTGTTGGCTACCATCTTAGCTCCACTGCAAAACTACCGAACTACAGACACCAAACCTGTCTTGGCTGCTCAACACAACTGTGAGGTAGGGAGAAAATTGTCAGAATGTGATTTTTATCTGATCTACCACTTTAACAACAAACAAAGCAGAACACATGAAGAGGATGTGCATCGCTCAGCAGGCATTTGGAAAACAAGATGAGTGAAAATCACTCAGCAGCAACTGAAAGGGTATCAAAGACTCCAACAGGCGACGAGACAGAATGATTACACTTTCACTAGTGAATGACTTGTGGCAGTTAATCATGCAGCTTCAAACACCAGGGTAATCCTTATGGTGTCCATACAGGCCTCAAGATTAACACTGACATGCTGTCACACACAAGTGTATACATACAAGCAAAAATCTTTACATCATCTAATCCACAAGGGGCCTGTGTGAAGATTAGCATTGCATTGTACACACACAGTCAGGCCTTTCCTATGTTATTGCTTTAGTAACGTGACCCCCACGTGAGCACCAATCTTCTTTGGAGTCGTTTGGCAGGTGTTTCACCTCACAAAGCTCTAAGTGGGGGCCATGGAGAGATTAACTTAAAGCTGAGGAACAAGGCATTTTGAGCCATGGGAAATTAATACAAAACAGACACCCTTATGACAATTATTATAATATATGACTGGAAAAACCTCATATATCACAACACAAAACCAAACAACAGGGACTGTAATCCACTAACATGAGATCAAGTAAGAATTCAGTTACAGAAACCACATAAGAAAGTCTGTTAGAGAAGAGGTGATGGCAGCAGTTTAGTGTTAGATCACATTCAGTCTTATAATTAGAGCACAAAAATGGCTTTCCCATGGCAGAGAACTCAAACCAACCTGGACTACTAAGACCAAACAATCATAAAAAGGAGGAGTCTCTTTATTGGGAGTCATGGCTGACTTTTAGCAGCATAAAGCTATAGATGAACCTTTTTCACCTTATTAGTTCATCACTTTGGTAAATAGGGAATCATTTAAAACCAAAATTGTTGCTTTCCCCCAATTCCTATTAAATCTAACAACCTTTGCCCTCCAAATCTTCTCATTTTTATGTCACTGTGCACCAGCAGACGTGAAAAAAAAATTAACCAATAATGTCAAGTTTCAGTTCCTGCATAAACCACTCCTACCAAAATGCTCAGCCAGACCCTCCTTAATAATGTGTTTCACTCAGAAATACACCATGATTATAAGAAATCTGACTTTTCATCCAGGATGACTTTAAGACCTGCTGTCACAGAATCTTAGCCTTTTGAAAACAAACAATATTTAATTGCTCGTTCAACAATATACACACATATTATATATAAATAAAACCTCATTGGTGCAAAATTACTATTTTATGTCTGTCAAATCTTCTTCTCGTTTGTATATTGAGTGGATAAACTAAAGAAAAAAGAAGGTTTTACAATGACAGTGCCTAAAGATACAAGGTGCCTAGACAAAGGTGTTCCAACCACTCAGAAATGTTCCCCAAGACTACACTAATAAGAAAAGGAAGTCTGCGACTTTGGAAGCAAAATATGAATGCACTGTACTACACTGAGAAATATAGTGTACTTTTTATTTTTCAGAACTTCTTTTGCTTTAATCTTGGGCAAACTAGTCAACTCTTGAGGCGGGAGGCAGTACCTGTCCTCCTGATGGACATCTGTGTAGATGATGTGGTGTCCTGGGGGCACAGGGGCAGCCTGCAGCAGCTTCTGGGTCTCCCTCCTTTCAGAGAAGCCCTCCAGGAGACGTAATTCGTCAAAATTTCCAGCCACCGCCTCAGATTTCCTGTGAGCCACCCTGCCCTGATGGCCCTGGGCTCCAGTTTGAGACATCTCCATCTCAAGGGTGCTCTTGTTCTCCAGATACATTTTGCCAGAGGCCTACAGTAGCTGGGGAGAGAGAGACATCAGGCTGAAAGACATCATACAAAGACATCCATCATTAACAGCCCTCAAGCGTTCATTCTGACAGTGACAGATTTTTACCAATATATGAGTTATAGATGAATTAGTGTAACGTGTCCACACATTCAGTAGCTATAATGTGAATTTATTTTATGATCACATCATCTAGTGCAGGGGTCGGCAACCCACGGCTCATTCAACCATGCGTTGCGGCTCCCTGTGGCTTTTGAAAATAAATAATAATAATTTAATAATAAAATAAATAATAATTTAACACTAGAATAGGCGGCTAACTGGCTATACCTATAACAGCTGCGTGCCCAGTTTGCACAAGATACTTCCTGATGTGACGCTGCTGTATTTTGTTCGGGCGTTTAGTCCTGCTGCTTGCTGGTATAAATCCACGCGAGCTGCAGCCAGCAGACACAGTAAGTGTCCAGTGGACTTTGGACCCAGAGCCCGTCGTACAGCGCCAGTCGCCGAATCAGAATCAAGTATGTGAGCAAACGCATACAAGGAATATGATTCCGGTTGATGGTGTCTCTCAAGCACTACAGTATAAAACAACAGCAATATGTAAAATTGTGTGTACCCACAGTGTGTACTGCTTCAATAGGCCAATAGACGCGCTTCTGATTCTGAGAAAATTATGTCAATTGATGCTGTCAGCCGTTCTAGGTGTTGTGTATTTTATTTTTATTCAGGTTTTTTTTTTATTGTAGTTCAAAATTTAAAGATTATCGTTATCTTGTAACATTAAAATACAATGAGTTCTAAATGTTCAAAAGGTTTTCTTTGAATAAACAAAATTTCACAAGCAACACACTAGCCTAGTTTTCATACATTCATTTGAAATGTCAAAAAGGACTTGCGGCTCCCTGTGTTTTCTCTTTTGTGGTGTTAAAGGTTGCCGACCCCTGATCTACTGCCACTGACAATGATAAAACTGTTTAGATACATCTAATACATATGATTAGCAAGTGTTTTAATGTGTTTGAGAGAATCAGAGGTCTTACTCACCAAAATTACTAATTAAATTATATTCCAATAAGACAGGATGCCAAACAGCCCTATCAAAAAGTGAGGGCAGTATACTGATCCTGGAAAATCCACACGCAACCGTACGAGCGTTACAGCATTAGTTATTGGAGCTGGATCAGTAGTTCTGAATCACAAATATCACTCATGCTCTTCTTAAAGGATGGACTCTAGAGAATTAATGTTTGGTACTGAAAATAGTAATCTTAGGCTCATGTGAAACAGCCTGGTCTACTGGCAATGTTTTCCAAAGATTATACAAGCCACGTGTGTGTGCGCAGTTCATTGTCTCTGTCAACAAAAAGTGCACATTAAAGTAGATGAATTGATTCATTAGAAGTGTCTGGATACATTTGACACATTTGACTGTTTTCCCTATTTTTGCTTCCATTTTGACCCAAGAAGGTTAAAACCAAGCTGAATCGGGTGTTTAGGGCAGGGGTCTCTCAGTTCCAGGGCTGAAAACGACTACTCTTATTACTCACAGTAGGACACTGGACTACACAAGAGAGAAAACTATAGGAGAACATTTTGTCATGCTTTCCGAAGACTGATGATAACAGTTGAGTGGATTCTGAAGCGCTCAGCAGGTCACAGATACTATAGACTAGTGTTATCGAAGTCTTGCTTCCAGATTTGTCTTTCGTGTTTGACACTCCCACCGCCTGAGTGTCTGCAACCTCTCAAGCCAAGAGTACAGAATCATCCCAATTAAAGAACTGAGAAGTCCCTCAGGATTCTCACCCCATGACCCCCCCCTCCCCTCTCTCTCTCACACACACACACACACACACACACAACACACAAGCAGGTTATTCTTCAGACAGGTATTATAAGCTTTAAATGGTCCAGAGGGGGTTTGTGGAAATTGCACTAATGCTTTGTTTTGGAGAAAGTATGTGTTCTATGATAAAGGGTGCATTTTTAAAAATGCCTTTCTTTGAGTCTGTGTTCAGACTTAATGCACTTAAGAAATGCAGCTAATCCTTCCAGGGGATACTTGGCCTCATTGGCGCAGTTCTCTTATTCTACTTTTTTCCCCTGGGAGAAGCACGTGAATACCATTATCACACATACTTGCTTACGCTTGGCTTGAAGGACCGAGTGACTAGAGTTTGTGAACTCAAGCCACGGGATTCATTTTGAAAGAAAAGGCACGAGACGGCTAATGTCTGAGTGTGAAGCAGCACTCAGTACGCATGTGTGCCTCTTTCACAAAAACAGCACTGTTGTAGTCTCATTAGCACACTTGCAAAGGTCGACACTACGTCGGTTGGTCAACAAATCTCCTATGCTTTCAGTTTTAAATAATCACCTATAAAATGATGCTAATTCCTGCTAATGTCCCTCGGGGGTTTCAGTAGTATGGTAGTGCTAGGCTAACGGCACTGTACATTACATTCAGGGCTCTCAAGTCTCACGCAGGTGAGATCAAGGTATTGACTTGGCCTCCAAATTCCCCCAATCTCAATTTGATTGAGCATCTGTGGGATTTGCTATCCAAACAGGTCAAATCAATGGAGGCCCCATCTCACAACGTACAGGACTTAAAGGATCTGCTGCTACTGTCTTGGTGCCAGATACCACAGCCCACCCTCAGAGGTCTTGTGGAGTCCATGTCTTGATGATGTCAGTTTTGGTGGCATAATGGGGACCTACACAATTTTAGACCTTGGGTTTTGATCTTATGGCTGATTCTAGTGATAAGGCACTGCCTTTTAGTGTCAAACAGCACCCTCTAGTGGACTCAAAACACAGGAGCGCCCCTGACTGGGATGCTTTCGCCCTCAAAGAAGAGTTTTGTTCTCACATGAAGCCAGCTGTTCCTAAGATGGTCATCCTCTAGCACATGAGTCTACAGCAATGACGCAGCAATAAAAAAGCTTTTACTCTGAGGCACAAAGTTTCCAGACACAGTCACTGAGCATAGCAAACATGTTATCCACAGACA
Source organism: Hemigrammopetersius urotaenia (assembly GCA_037974485.1). Lineage (NCBI taxonomy): Eukaryota > Metazoa > Chordata > Actinopteri > Characiformes > Alestidae > Hemigrammopetersius > Hemigrammopetersius urotaenia. Next base: position 6,586 of record JBBPDC010032174.1, on the reverse strand, counting down.
GCCGCTCCTTCAGAGCCTGTGCTGCACTCTAGATTGAGCTGCAGCTGTCCCATTATCTATGACCAATCGTTTGGATTTGTTTGTGCAGTGTGGAGAGCGCCTCCTTTCATGAAACAACCCCCCTGGCGTTCAGGCCCCAATGCAAAAAGGATTCAGAAAATAAAGCTAGGGAGAGCGGTAGAAAAACAAATTAAATCTGTGCACTGTGCAGCTAATCGATGGATAACCAAACTGCCAATGTTTAGACAGTGATAAAGGGAGGGGCAGATTAGGCCCTCTCATGCCTGCCATAGGAACGAGATTCAAGACAGCCATTGTGTCCAATTCGTGCAAAGAACTAGCACGGGCAGTGTGAGGCTTCAGCCTCCTAAAGGCAAGTAAACTGATAATTTAATTTCCCATTCTCTATTATTTCAAATCAAACGTGACTAGCCATCAGGCTAAAAAGAGCCGTTTGGGGTTCTCATGATTCAGAGAGGACCCTTCTAATGATGGAAAAGAAGAAACCGTTCTAATTGTGCTCTAATGAAACCATTCTGCTGAAACCCGACTCAGTGAACATGAAGAAGTTGTGCTGTTTTTAACGAAAACATACAATTTCTTCGAGTTGCAACAAAACACATTAATAATACTCTTTGGCCTCAGCAGATATTCCACTCAGAAGGTCTTAATCTGGAAGAGTGAAAATTCCTCAAAAGCCCCAATGTCATCAAAAGCAGTGACATGAACAATAATTATAAAGTCTTTGTATCTTAAGAGAACCTGTGTGTCTTTGCATGTGAGTGCATTTTCACCAAGCATTCCTCAATCCTTATTCAGAAACGTTCCTTATAATCTAAATGCTCATATCATAAGCTCCTTGTGAGAGCTGCACACTACTTCTTTTTTTCACCAAGAGCTGAAGGTTGAACTTTGGACTTCTTAGACAAGTAGTATTACAATAATGCCTAAAGGAATTTAGAACACACTTATGCATGGATACACATGCAAACACACACACACACACACACACATGCAATTCCACAGCCAGAATAATTCAAATATTAGTTTTGCACAGTGAGATGCTCAGCTATATTACTTGTGTTTAAAATGTACATTTTCAAATCTGTTTTTTAATCCTGTGACATTAATAGATGCTGTTCCAATTCTGCATGCACAACGATTAGTTACTAAATCACAGCTTTGTTTTCTTTTAATTAGTTCTACTCATCAATTTATGCTTTGTTTAATTAGTTCACACAACAGTTCAAATTCCTCCCTTACTTATGAAGAACTGTGACAAAATAAAGTTTTAATTACTGGTTGTTGGTTACCAATGCATGTCCATTGAATACACCCTAATAACTCTATAATCGAAAGATAAAAATGGAAGGAACATTTACCTTTCAGAGGTCAAAATGGCAGCAGTGACAAGGATGATGATTACTGTGACGATCACGATGAGGATGATGATGAATTTAAGTGGAAATAAATGAAAAACTCCAGTGCTGGGAGAATAGCACTAAAAAACTTAGCAGAAAAAAAGTTTTTCAGAAGTGCCACATCTTGGAGGGGAGTGTGCTGCTGCTTCTGCTGAGGAGGAGGCGGAGGAGGAGGGGATGAGGGGAAGAAGGAGCTGAGAGGTTGAGCAGAGAAAGGAGCTGAGCAGCGCTGAGAAAAGGCTTTAGGTGGGAGAAAGAGGGAGGAACCAGAACTGCAATTTGAATTCTGACAGCAAGAGAATGACCTACATCATACAGACAGTACAACAGACACTACTAAAAACAACTTTTAGAAAGAGATTTGTAGACACATTCCTTTTAAAATTAAAAACGAGAAATTTCGCATCTCGAATTGGCCAATAAATACTCATTCTAGCCACCCCTCAGTGCAGTCCATTATTTTGATGTCCAATAGTTAAATAAAAATATATAACGACAAATATATAAAGAGGATTGGATGAGAGCATTTCTTATAGTAATATCAACAGCAATAATAATGACAGTTGGATATATAATTATTATAAGCACTTTGAAATATCTATTACCTAATATTAATATAATACTAGTCTTTTTCTTGGCACAAATAAGCATTGACTTCCCAGATAACTACCTTTAATTATCATTTGTATTAGAAAGCCTAAGACTTTTATAAGGACCATGACTGTGTCCACCACTAGGCTATATGAATGGGGAGAAGCTGGATTGGGACTCACAATGCCTCTCATTGAGAGGGGGTCACCTGGCCCACACTGAGCTGCTGCATTGACGTCACAGTCAGCCCGGTGCAGCAGCACACACTCACACACACACACCATGTCCACAAGATCTTTTCCCATGAACCACATCCGTGAGGGTTGTGTCACATGCAGGATTAGACTTAGGCTTCAGGCCATATCAGGAAGACCATGATGCTTCTCCTCTTTCTGCTCACAGGCTCAGATCAATAGACTGTAAAACTCATGCTGTCTGCATGCTTCAAGGAAAATCCGAAGTTTACCATGAAGATATAGTTATATTTCATTATGCTGTTTTGAAGGCGCGTCACAACATACGAATGTACTGGCTTTTCTTGGGTTGTGTTCAGTAAATAATAGGAAAAGCAGATGAACAAATATCTGCTCTATATTTTAGGACTGATGCTGTGAATCACAAGGAGTAGATAAAGTGGAGCCTACTGTGGTGCATGATCCTTACAAAGAGAGAGTGAGAGAGAGAGAGAGAGAGAGAGAGAAAGAGAGTTAGTTCATATGACTGCTTGTGCTGCTCATGTGTACTGAACCTGGATCAGGAGATAACATTGCCTTTTACAGTTACTCAAAATTGGGGCAGCTGGTGGCCTAGTGGTTAAGGCATTTGCCCCGTGATCTGAAAGTCCAGGTTCGATTCCCAAGACTACTAGGCACCTCTGAGGTACCCTGAGCAAGGTGCCGTCCCTACACACTGCTCCCTGGGCGCTGTGTTCGTAGCTGCCCCCTGCTTCACTTGGTGAATGGGTTAAATGCAGAGAACGTATTTCGTGCTGTTCACACTGTGTGCTGTGGTGTGTTCACATATGACCAGATTTTCACTGTAACTGGGTTGACAATTCTAATTTATTGCATTTTTAATTATTTCCATATATAGTTAGACCTTCAGTAGCATGGCCCGGTTTATTATCAACCACCACCAAACACAATAAGAAGGTTATGCCTTTTCAGGTCATTCACCTTTTTTATACTCTCACAAAAGAAGTGCTCCCCATGTGACAAAAACAAAACTGCAATTCAGCAGACTGGAGCAACTTAATGAAAATCTTATATACAGTATCTGTCACGATTAAGCCTCACATATAATAATTATTAATAACTGCTGTTATTTTATTCAATAATATTTTACAGTGTGGACTAATACACTATTTAAGACTTTAACATTTTAAGTTTTTTTGGGAACAGAATTAAGTCATTCAACAATAAGCAATATACTGCAATTATCTTCCTTTATTCCTAACTTTTTTTATTGCCTGTTTTCAAAGTTGAGACAAATTGTCAGGGCTGGGACGCCTCGGCCATGTTTCCAGCAGCCCCGTCCCCTGAGTATTAGGTGTACACATGTTTTGTCCCGTCTTTGTGATGTCATGTGTTGGTGTGTTTGGAGTCGGTGCAGGGTGTAGAGGCTCTGCACGTGAGTCAGCTGGGTTGCCAGTCTGCTGTCTCTCAAATTGTGAACTGATGTATCATTACAGCCCTAATGCACACCAGTGTGCCTTCTTTGGTACTTTTGCCTAAACAATAAATTGACCCTTTTGTTAAAAGATTACCTGCTACCTGAGGTATAAAGTGGCTTTGGTCTTATTCATGTATGAATAAGCTGTGCTTATGTTCAAGAAAACATTTCAAAAAGCTGGGTGTCCCTAAACTTTAGGCACACAGACGCATTCTTATTCCCCTAATCAAAACATTCCTTTTTTGGGTCTGCTCGAGTCTAGAGCTTTCAGATCAGAGTGTGTGAATGTGGGTCAGCTGTACTACTTCGTGTTTAGTTGACCATACTCGGCACATGACCATTGGAATCCTGCACTTCTCAGAACAGGCTGAGCATACAGCAACAAACAGGACTACAGTGAAGGACAGTTACTCTCTAGCAAGAAATGATATTTAGAGCAATGTATTCAATAAATAACACTACATGTATGAAATAATGCCCAAAAATGTTCCCGGGGCCAAGTGGTTTGTTTTTGGCTTTGTAATTCAATGTTGAGTCTAATGCGTGTCATTTGCTGGGGCTTCAGGTGGGTTTTTCTTAATTCATTCATTAACAGCAATTGTATTTTCTGTAAATGTCTGATTAATGTTTTAATTATGGTATCAAGATTAGTGTAATTATAGCAAAAGATAATCAAAATGTATTAATTTTGTAAGATCTTACTTTAGTGAAGTGTAGTGGCTCATTTAACTGTATTAATGCAAACCTAAATGTAGTCATATATAGAGAAAATACTGGCATATTCACATACATTTTGTGACACTGACCACATTCTCTGATTTCTTCTTTTATTTTCTTCGTTATTTCTCTCTCATTCATATTTCTTCTTCTCTCTTGATTTATTTCTTTGCTTTAAATGTCTTACACCTTCTTCTCCCCGAAGGTGTTATGTACCAGTTTACATAAGATCTGACTATCCACACAGACAATGTGTATTTTTGGTGTGTGCTCTCTGCTAATATTATCACTCTAATACTTTCTTCTACATGCTCTTCCTCACCCTCTCAGGCCCACGGTTGAGTTCTCCTGGAGCCTGCACTGTGTGAACCAAGCACCTGATCCAATCCTGGTAATACTTCACTTCAGTTAAAAGAAAGGAAAAGAAAGAAATGAAGCGTTAAGACGGCAAAGAATGTCCCTGATTTTTAAGCCAAATTAAACAACTTTTTTCCCCCCTTCATACTTCACTGTAAATCCTTTCAACTCTGCCAGATCATGTGCTGCTACACAGTGAGACCTCACAGGAGTAGAGGGGGCTGGCCTTCCTTGTGTTTTCAGATTCACACACTGACTACAGACAATTCACTCACTCCAGAAACAACGGTACATGATTACAGAGAACAGTTAACACTAATGGTGCCTTGCAGGTAAGGACACTATACCAAATAGAATCCTTGAGCAAGATTCCTGTATATGGTAAACAATGCATTTAGTGTGGCCTTGTGCATGTTTGAGAAATGTAACCCATTTGAATACAAAGACACAGTATGCAACACCAGAAGTGTAAACCTTGAAAAGAGGGTTTAAAGCAGAACCCTGCGCTTTAATTAATCAGCTATTACATTAAAACCACCCGCCTAAGAGTCTGTGGGTCAAACAGCTCTGACTCATTGAGGGATGGACTCCACAAGACCTCTGAAGGTGTGCTGTGGTATCTGGCATCAAGACATTAGCAGCAGATCCAAAAAGGTGGAGCCTCTATTTTTTGAACTAGTTTATCCAGCACATCTCATCTGTTTCCCTCAAACCATTCCTGAACAATGTTTGCGATGTGGCAGATCACATTATCCTGCTGAAAGAGATCACTGCCACAGGGGTCAGCATGAGCACGCAGTCCCATACACAGCAGGGAGTGATGCAGTGTGCTCTGGCACCTTTCTATCATATTCAGTGTTAACATTGAAGGTTGACGTGGCTCTCCCGAGCCCAACCCACGAGAGAAATTAGCCTCGGGAAAACCAGGTGAGCTGACAACAACTGAAATGTTAATGTTATCGAAAGTATTTTCCCAATCTTTTTTTAGGTGCTGGAATGTGCCGTGACACTTTGGCACTGAACTCCTGCAGCCTTACGAGCCTGTCGCACTGAACTTGTGCTAATTCAGTTGCTAAGTTACAGCTAAGCTACAGAATCGAAAGAAATGCAGGACAGGGCAAATTGATCTGCTAACGTTTCGTTCAACTGCCCATCCGAGCACTAAACAGTTCTGCATGTGTACCACTAGCTTGCACATATATACACTACATGGACAAAAGCATTGGTACACCTGACCATTGCACCAACATTGACTTTAATATGGAGTTGGTCCTATAACCACTTACACTTACTTGGATGTCTCCCCCAAGATTTTGTAGTGTTTCTGTAGGCATTTGTGCCTATTAATTCTGTAAAGCATTCATGAAGTTAGGCACTGGCTAGCAAACTCCATTCCCGTCAACCCAAAGGTGTTGGATGGGGTTGAAGTCAGCGCCAATCAAATTCTTTCCTACCCAACATATCCAACCATGTTTTTTTGGACCTTGCTTTGTGCACTGGGGCACAGTCATGCTGAAATAGAAAAGGTTCTTCCCCAAACACTGTCCACAAATTTGGAAGCATGGCACCGTCCAAAATATCCTGGTATGCTAAAGTATTGTTTCCCCTTCACTGTGAGGGGCCTAGCTGAAATCCTGAGAAACAGATATACTTTTGTCAATATACTTTTGTCAATATAGTGTATACAGGTGCTGGTCATATAATTAGAATATCTTCAAAAAGTTGATTTATTTCACTAATTCCATTCAAGACGTGAAACTTGTATAATGTATACATTCATTCCACACAGACTGATATATTTCAAGTGTTTATTTCTTTTAATGTTGATT
>JBBPDC010032156.1:0-12232 GCA_037974485.1 Hemigrammopetersius urotaenia | reverse complement strand
AATGTCGTTGTGTTTTATGAAATGTCGTTGTGTTTTATGAAATGTCGTTGTGTTTTGACCTTCAGGGCCACCGTACTATAGCATTAGCCTGTTGTCTTTCAGACATCACAAAGACGGTGAATTCTAAAATCACTGTATCTGCAGCTCAGACAGTAGGATGTAAGAAACTTTCATAATTTCCAGAAACTTCAAAACTTCATCAAACCCATTTAAAAACATTTCTCCCAGGACTGGGCGGAGCATGTGTGAGGGGACAGAGTTACCTCCTGAGGGCAACTGCTGCTGGGCTGGAAGTGGCTGAGGCCCCGGGAGAGTCGTCCCTGTTTGGAGGAGCAGCAGGCGTCCACTCCCTGCTCGATGACCAGGTTGATGTTGACGATGGGAAACGCGCAGAGGGCGGATCTGCTGGTGGGTTTCCCGTCGCCGTCTGTGATCGCAAACACCATGAACAGCACGCCGCTGTCGTCCTTCATGCCCAGCTCGTTCGCCAGATCCTGCTCTGCTCGGCCGAAATGGGCCGCCTGCGCCGCGTTGTACACCACGTTCTCCGAACTCCTCCTCCTTCGCTTGGGCCGGAAATGACACTCCAGAATGATCTCCCGGTACATCCAGGCCTCTGTGTCCTGCGTCGGCAGCCGCCCCAGATGAGTCTGGAACCTGGAGGTGGGCTGCGCGGCATCTTCTCTCTGGACGGAGAGGAAGTAGGCATAGCCCAGGGTGGAGAAGGTGTAGATGTACTCAATGGGGAAGGAATCCTGGTACTTGGGAAGCACAGTCAGACCCTTGACGTGGTCATCAAATCCGTCCTCTGTGGAGAGAAGACGACGCACGGAGATGGACCGCCTACCGTAATCTCCCGCCACTGTGCTGTTGACTGTGGCCGCAATGAAGAAGAAGGACGTCTGGCCGTCCTCTACAAGGCTGACTTTGGTGCCCAGAGGACTGGCGATGCAGTCGGGACACTCGGAGGGAGAGTTAAACTTTTTCCTGAAGAGGCACTTGGGTGCTGAATATTCATTACCATCGAACTCGAGAAAGGAACATACGCCATACTGGCTGCCCCCACATATGTACAGAAATGAGATGTATGGAGATGGGTCCCACAGGAGCACTTGGTTGTCCACTGGTGCATTGAGATCAGCCTCAACGCCGCAGGCACATGTCTGGCACTCCGGGCTGCCGACAGGACCCGTCCGCACCTCCCATGTCTTCTCCAGATTGTTGTCCAGCACTTCGATCACATTCCGAGACGCCACATAGAGCTCAGAGGTGTTCTGCTTCACTTCGATGTTCTGGATGGGGTTTGATGTTTGGAAATAGGGGGATGAGTAGGAAACCGTAAAATCCACAGCCTTCCGTTGGACTACAGGACAGGTTTCCAGGGCCCAGGTCACGTGGATCTGGATCTGGATCTGGATCCAGACACATGCCAACAACGTCCACGTCCTGAAGACCATCTCCGCGTCTTCCGTCGAGCCAAAGGAGAACAAGAGCCACCGTTCCTCAAAGCATCCTGTTCATCAACGGGGTCTGAGAAGAAAAGAGGACCACAGTTAACCCACACCTCAAACACAGAGCACTGCTTCAGAACCAGAATCACCTCCCAACAACAACAACTACAAAGTAGGAGGACGTTCAGGAAAACTTTTGCTGGATTACATGAGGACCTCAATTCATCAGAACACCCTGTAACTCACCTGGAGCTGTGATTGGTCGCCCTGTCAGTAACAACGAATCGTTAGAGGCTGAATTCCATATTGTTGTCTTCTGTGATATCAGTATTACAGACAGATATTGCCATGGGTATTTATATATACGCAACTTGTGCAATGAGGAATTTTCATACCTTTAAATATTTAAAATAAAATATCACGTTTTGAAGCGAACCGAGCCAGAACAGCCCGAACATAGAACAGCCCGATCCCAGAACGACCCGACATCTGGCTCGAGACGACTTCTATGCTTCTGCACCGGAATCATTAGGGGTTTGTATGAGTGAAAAACGCGAGACGCCGAGTGTAGCGCCGCCCTCCCCTCCGGAAACACGATGATACATTTATCACACCCCCCCGCCCCTTCCAACAGAGCACCCCCCCCCCCCCCCAATTAAAATGGGTCTGACGCCCATGCTTGCGTGGACATTGCCTTAAACTGCAGCTTATATATAGACTCAGTTCTATCACTGTTCTTGCTGAAGAATGTTTTTATTCCGACTGTTGTCACCATTACTGCACATGAACAGGGCAAAAACAGTTTGGCTGTAAACACTTTTACAGCAAAAAATGTCTGATTGTTTTAATTAGTTAATTAATCAGAGAGCTTGTAATTATTTTTTGTAATCGCTGAGTAGCCTACTCGAGCATTCACTGTTCCTCACTTGCAGCACTACTGACAGACATACACACGTCCTCACACATAACAGCAAAACCAGCCCGCGTGTGTGTGTGTGTGTGTGTGTGAGAGAGAGAGAGTGAGTTTCTGGGTGTTACCTCAGGCCCAGTGCGCGCGCGCGCTCTCTCTCTCTCTCTCACACACACACAGTCAGTGTATTTCCCCTAAACAGAAATGAGGTTTTTGGCCTTTCGAGAGGTTTAGTCCCGTGATGGGACCGCGTGTGTATGTGTATATATGTGTGTATGAGTATGAACGTGAATAAACGAGATCAATCGATATGTTGCACTAATGGACCCGAGGACCCGAGCGGCTCCACTTCCTGTAATCCCGGGCCACTCGAGTCGGTGGGTCGGAGTATTCCCGGTCCGCTCAGCCCAGTGTCCCCAGTCTGCCCAGTCTCTCCGGTCTCTTCAGTCTCTCCGGTCTCACCGGTCTCACCAGGTACAGAGAGAAACCGCACGAGCTGAAAGAGCTCCGACCGGACCGCGCGCTCTCTGACCCAGACCCACCTGGACAGGTGATCTAAACCAGCCCGACTCGAAACCTCCCGGACCGGCAGGACCCGGAGCAGACTCCGAAAACAACTCCTTACCTGAGGATCCCGAAGGAACTCGGAGGAACCTGCAGAACCTCCGACACCGTCTCTCTTCTCTTCTGGACCCAAACTCTCCTCGCGCTGCTGGAGAAGATTCCAGCTCGCGCCGCGCCTGAACTTCAGGAGGAAGTGAAGGAACAGATTGCACAACCTCGCTCGCACGCGCACACACACACACCTCCAGACATAGACTGTGAGAGTGTTGACTGTGACTGGAGGAGTGTGTTGTGTCAGGTCAAACTTCATATGTATGGGATGGTATAAACCGTTTGTCATCCAGACATTTCCTTACACTGCGGTTGAACAGGCAAACATTAAAGCGCAATTCGCAGCGATGTCTGTTTTTCCAAATTCCAACTATTATTTAAGGGGAGTTTTTTTATCTTAATTCTAGTAGTGTGGAGTGATGCTCCATAGTCCACAGAAAGGGTGCCGCATTGTGGCTGCATTACGTTGTACAAAATCGTGGCTTGCCTGTACCTGAGGAGCTGAGGAATGAGGAACCTGACCTGGGAATTGGACAGCGCTACAACTTCGTTTGAATGTAAAGAATGCAAAAACAGGCAATCAAAAGCATATATTACACCAATTATTTTAATGTGTGTCTAACGTCACATAGCACAGCATTTGTATTGTTTAGTTCACAGCATTTATATTAGCAATATCTCCTACAGCATGGACTCGGCCTACTGCATCTTGTGACTGCAGCACAGCTTCCGTCAGCACACGGCCGGACGGTCGCCCCTCGGGTTCTGAGGCGCGGGAGTCTGCGCAGCCAGCGCCCGAAGATGTGCTCGGCACAGCAGCGCCATCACCGCCAGGAGTTTCATCCACAACGGAGGTCACTTCTTGTTATCTTGTCTGAAACAGAATAAACGTAGGTAATGCCGCATCTGCTGCCTGCTTGTTCATCTTAACCATGCAAATAACTCAAACAAGTACAGTACAAAAACAAAACTCACCCGCTGATGCCGGAGTGCCCCTTACCGCTGGCAAAATTCCAGTTATAAGCGTGTCTCCAATAAAGGCAGCATCTCGCTGCTCGAAAGGTGTGAGCCTTGGAATTCCGCTCCCTCCTCCAGTGGTGTTGTATTTTTATTACACTAATTTATTACTGTATATACCTGCTTGTACCAAAGAAAAGGACAGCGCATATCTCTCTACCGCGACAGGCATTGAAAGTGTAGATTAAATTAAGATGCGAGTCGAATTTTATATATTTACTTATATATTTATTCACTTTTATAAATGTGACTGAATATGTGAAACTGAATGTATGGTGTATTACTCACGGGCACAAATAATTACTATAGGCCTATATGTACCATAATATACTCACCCTCTTCACTCACGGTGGCATTGTTTTCCTTCCAAAATGTTTGCATGCGTGGGTCAGAGTTTGTGCACATATACTCACATTCTGCCCTCAAGTTTTTTTCTATAGATCACAGGTGCCGTTTTTTGCGAACGCAGCGGTTATAAATGAGACCCCAGGTCTCCTGCTGGTTAGGATGCTGCCCTTGAGAACAAAAGGTTGTGGGTTGCAAATCCCAACACCACTAGTGTCATCACTGAGGTACCATCCCCACACACTGCTCCACACACACACACTGCTCCCCCACACACTGTACTGTACTCTTCAGTACTCTTGCACTGTACTCATAAACTTCCTCACCCAGCCAGGAGGACCATTTGAAAACATAAAACCTCCAAAACATTGTGAAATGTGTATCAGACATCCGAAACTGAAGCACATTCTGTTTCTGTGTACACCTTTACACTCCAATAACACATCAGCTTAAACACAGACGTATAAATAAATTGTAACTGATTTAATCTTCATGCTGTTATTTTGCTGAAATGTATCACACAATGAAGACGAAAAGATTCCATGGTTTCCACCACTCAGAACAAAATACAGCCATTCAGTCTCAATGACAAGAAAGTCTCAATAATTATGACTTAAAATTATCACAAGTATGAAAAACTGCTGCTCATCAAAAACACTTAGTGTCAGAATTAAGAACCTTTTATCTTCGTTTCAGTTCATAAAATTAATCATTTTTCCATAAATGTACCACAGCTGCTCCTCCAGCACTGAAACCAGAGATTAACTCTTTACTGCCTGTCCTGGGAAAACTGGTCAGGTACTGATGCTGGAACAATGCTGTGAGGATTTGATTGCATGAGAGCATTAGTGAGGTCAGTACTGATGCTGGAGCATTGCTGTGAGATTTGATTGTATGAGACTGTTAGAGAGGTCAGTCCTGATGCTGGAACATTGCTGTGAGGATTCGATTGTATGAGAACGCTAGTGAGATCAGGTACTGATGCTGGAACATTGCTGTGAGGATTTGATTGTATGAGAGTGTTAGTGAGATCAGGTACTGATGCTGGAACACTGCTGTGAGGATTTGATTGTATGAGAGCGTAAGTGAGGTCAGGTACTGATGCTGGAACATTGCTGTGAGGATTTGATTGTATGAGAGCATTAGTGAGGTCAGGTACAGATGCTGGAACACTGCTGTGAGGGTTTGATTGTATGAAAGCGTTAGAGAGGTCAGCACTGATGCTGGAACTGTGAGCATTTGATGGTAGAAGAGTGTGTGAATACTTTTGGACACAGAGTGAATGTTTAGTCCTACCATACAGTCACAATATAAACGGTCGTGTTTAATTGTAGCTGTAAAATGGTTTCAGACTCTGTGTGTGTTTTGACTGTAGATTATGGTGAAGAAGCTCCTCAGGGGTTAATTACAGTTTAATCTAGTGAATAATTCTCAGAGTCCTCAACACCTCATGGAGCAATTAATCTAATACCAGCACTGACGCACTGTCCCTGTCTCTCTCTCACACACACACACACACACACACACACACACACTCTCTCTCTCCAATCACTAATAAGAGCACAAACTGTATAAAACAGGATAAAAGATTTTAATTAATGAAGATTACAAATGTTATGCAATTTTATAAATTTTATTTACGTTCACAGCATTTAGCAGACACTCTTATCCAGAGCGACGTATTAGAATGTTACTTTTTTATTCATAGCTCATTCTAACCATAATTATATATACAGAATATTTATAAAATATAAAAATATACACAAATAAGACGTATATGTAAAATAAGCACCACAGAATAATCTCTGGGACTCCGGAGCAGGTCTCGGAGTCTGAAGTGCTGGAATAAATGATGTGAATCACTATTAACACACCGAGTAACTTTTCAGATGCGCTCTACTATGATGTCTCTCGCCCATCTCTCCTCCTCTCACTCTGAGGCGCGGTCAGATTAGCCCCTCCTGCTGACCTCAGCGCATTCCTCCTAAATCTCAGGTCACCTGTGCCCCCCCACCCTCTGTCCTTGCTGCTCATTGGCCGCCGACACCCAGGTGATCATCCCAAACCCAAAATCCCTCTAAGACTCGAAACAACTGGCTGACTCACCTCAGCCAGTCGAGGTTTGAGCTGTAAGGTGGACGGTACCTGGTGGGCCTCGCGGCGTTCAAGAGATCATCCAATCCAGACTTCTTCACTCATCCAGGGCCGAGATGGGGGCTGGGGCGAGCGCCGAGGAGAAACATTCCAGGGAGCTGGAGAAGAAGCTGAAGGAGGACGCCGACAAGGATGCCAGGACCGTCAAGCTGCTTCTACTGGGTAAACACCATCAGGCCCATGAGCGAGCCCTGAGGAACACCACAGATTTAGACACTAATGGGTCAATTTGTGTTTAGAGAGCTTTAGAGCTGGTTCACTGGGTCTCAGATTACTGACACATCGCTGGGTTGTATAACTGTTTACTTGGTATTATAACCTTACATATTCAATCTAAAGATCTGCTTTATCAAGCAAACCTCACACCTGATGCAATTCTATATTCTGTGCGAGGTCCAGTGAGAAGGGTGGAGCTGCCAGATTATAGATTTATGTTCAGATTAAATATGGAACATTACCAAATGAAGACAAAACATTTGTCTCCACTGCACTGAGCTTGACTTTGTCTCAGATCTGGGTCAGGGATAAAGATCTTTATGCACAGCGTCTGTGCTCACATCAGCTCTCACAGGCTTAGAGCTAAAGTAATGATCCCCAAGCCTCTTAGAGCGATCCTCCAGGAGATACAGGACAGGAGAACATACTGAGCATACCGGAGAGAGGAGAGGAGAAGAAAATGAGAGGAGAGGAGATAAAGGAGAGAGAGAGGAGAGGAGAAGAAAATGAGAGGAGAGAGAGGGGAGAGAGAGAGAGAGGATGAGAAAAGGAGAGGAGAGAGAGAGGAGGGAGAGCTTTAGTGCAGGTTCACTGGGTCTCAGACTACAGTGAACCTGGACAGGAGAGGTGAGAGGGAGAGAGAGGAGAGGAGAGAGAGAGGGAGAGAGAGAGAGAGGAGAAGAAAAGGAGAGGAGAGGAAAGGAGAGAGAGAGAGAGAGAGGAGAAGAAAAGGAGAGGGGAGAGATGAGAGAGGGAGAGGAGAGAGAGGAGGAGGAGAGAGAGGATGAGGGAAAGATGAAAGGAAAGATGGAGGGAAAGATGGACTGAAGGATGGCGGGAAGGATATAAGGAACAATGGAGGGAAAGATGGAGGGACTGATTGAATATGAGTCGTATTGATTACTGTATTGATCAGTAACACACTAATCTCTCAAGAGGGGGAGAGAGAGAGAGAGCGAGAGTGAGAGGAGAGGAGAGAAAGGAGAGAGAGAGGAGAAGAAGAGGAGTGGGGAGAGAGAAAAGAGTGGGAGAGAGAGAGGAGAAGAAAAGGAGAGGAGAGGAGAGGGGGGAGAGAGGAGAGGAGAAGAAATAGAGGAGAGAGAGGGGAGAGTAAGAGGAGAGAGAGAGGATGAGAAAAGGAGAGGAGAGAGAGGGGGGAGAGAGGAGAGGAGAAGAAAAGGAGAGGGGAGAGGGAGGATAGAAGAGAGAGGGGGAGGAGAGGAGACAGAGAGAGAGAGAGAGAAAGGAGAAAATGAGAGGAGAGGAGAGAGAGAGAAGAAAAGGAGAGGAGAGAAGAGAGAGCAGAGTGAGAGAAGAGGAGAAAGAGAGGGAGAGAGAGGAGGAGGAGAAGAGAGAGGATGAGGGAAAGATAAAAGGAACGATGGAGGGAAAGATGGAGGGAAAGAAGGAGGGATACCTGTGTTCAGTGTAGACTGACTGAATATGAGTGTCGTATTGATTACAGTATTGATCAGTAACACACTAATCATCAAGTTTATCTCTCAAACTGAGAAACCTGTGAGAAAGTTTTGGTGCCCAATCAAATGACATGTCTAACACAGACATTAAAGATCGAGAACATCATTAGCATGATTTAGACATTGTAGATACATTATGTGAAGGTCCTTTAAACCATTTAAAGTCTCAGAACTAAAAACTTCTGTTCTTTGGCCTTTTACTGAGAACCGTTTTCAGAAATTGTTCTTTAGGTTCTACACAGTCCCCTGAGCTGGTTCATGTTCTTCAGGTCAGGGCAGTGATTTAGAACTCCAAATCTTTCCGGCTGTCTAGAAGTTTCTCTGTGTTCTTCTGAGTTATTGTTCTTGCAGTGACTTAAACCTGCTGAACCTGATTTCCACCCCGATTTCTCACAGCTCCGCTTCTTCTGAGGTTAGAACCGAGAACCCCTTTCCTCAGTCCTAAAGAGGAAAACCACCAGGCAGTCTGTTGTAGCGCAGTGCTGCCCTCTGCTGATTATAACACGGTCCTGCGCCAATAAATTCATAATTCGTGAATAAACAGGGGATTACGTAAAAATGCACTAAATAGAGAGGTAGATGAGACATCAATTAATTAATTAATACACAAGCACACGTATTATAAAAAAAATAATAAATCGATAAATAAATAAATAGATATGTAAGTACACGTATTCTAAATAAAGAGAGAAATAAGTGGGTAGGTATGTAAGTCAGTAAATAAATAAGAGTCTGGTTGGTGTGTTTTTCAGGGGCGGGTGAGTCAGGGAAAAGCACCATCGTCAAACAGATGAAGTGAGTATCCACATAACTTCTCCATAACTCCATCAGTTCTCCATCAGTTCAATCCAGGTGATCCAGTATCTTTATTTCGTGTGTGATTGATCTGGACGTATTTACGTTACAGGATTATTCACAAAGACGGTTATTCCCTCGAGGAATGTCTGGAGTTCATCACCATCATCTACAGCAACACGCTGCAGTCCATTATGGCCATCGTGAAGGCCATGAACACTCTAAACATCGGCTACGGAGACGCCGCACAGGCGGTACGCCCCGCCCCCTAACACCTCCCCAGCAGACGCCCCCCCCCTCCTCGCCATCCAGGCGGTGCGCCCAACCCCCTTAACCACCATCCACCTCCCCAGCGCAGGCAGTACACCCACCATAAAAATAATCCAACCCCACCCACACGGGCAGTATGCCCCGCCCCCTTACCTGCCATCCATCACCCCTTCATTAGACGCAGAGCCTCAGTTTAAAGTTGCTGGTGTTCAGTAGAAGTGTCTCCTGGTTTCTGAGGAGACGTTGTGTTTTGCAGGACAGTGCCAGGAAGCTGATGCACCTGGCTGACACCATCGAGGAGGGCACCATGCCCAAGGAGATGGCTGACATCATCCTGCAGCTCTGGAAGGACACCGGCGTCCAGGCGTGCTTTGACAGGGCCTCGGAATACCAGCTCAACGACTCAGCCGGATAGTACGTCCCGGACACGCCCACTTAGAGCCCATACCACTGAAAAACACAAGCCCTTCACTTCCTGTAAACGAGAGAGTGATTTAGCACAAAACACTCTTAACGCACCTTCACCCGCCCATAAATGGAAGCTGGCTGCAAGAACAACCCACCGTCTCGTGATGTCACAAAGTCAACCTATTTACTCCCATTCAGTTTAGCTTAACTTTCATCCCAGACTGCTTTTTAAAAGAGGCACAGACAATCAGAGCTGAGTCCATTTACATACATCATTCAAGAGAAGCTGGGAAATGATGTAGAAATTAATTACTGTTATTAGGAGCAGCCAATAACGGGCGGTCAGGACTGATTTAACAGATCAGCGTTTAAGGCCTTTTCAAATCTAAAGCATTCTGGATTTTTAAATATATATTTCTGTTGTTATTTCTATTGAATTAAATGGTTTCTACATTTTTATAAATGATTATTATCTGTGGTGGAGTGCAGAGAATGGAATGAATGAATGATTATTATTACTATCATTCCTAATCAGATGTTTCAGAGCTTCTTACAGACCTGTAGAATATTATCAGAATAATTTTATGCTCGCAAACTGGCTTAACTGAACTGCAGTTTAGATCCAAGACTTTACTCTTTATTTATGGCCAATAAACAACATCATCAACAGTTAATAGTGTAACAGCATGGCCTCAATAGTAGCCAGCAGCCGATTGGACGACAGCTCGTAATTCTATTATTTTGTTATGAACCCAAGAATCCTCTGCAGGAACTTTAATAATTTAAGTAACTGATTTCTTCTTCATTGTGTTGCTATTTTGTGGAATATATTGATGTTTTTCCAGTTATCTGAATGACCTGGAGCGGCTGGTCAAGCCAGGCTACGTCCCCACCGAGCAGGACGTCCTGCGCTCTCGAGTGAAGACCACCGGAATCATCGAGACCCAGTTCTCCTTCAAGGACCTGAACTTCAGGTATGACCTGACAGCATCTTCACCAGCTCCACCTTAAAGAACAGTTCAGAAATCAGATCTTCACAGAGTCCAAATGCAGAGTAGCCAAGACTGGAGCTACGAGGCTTCGTCACTAATCACCCAAACCTTCTACTCTCAAACCACATTACAGCTCTTCATTACAGTGGATCAGTCTAGTGGCCGGGTTCAGGACTAGTAGGACTGATTCCAGACCAGTCCTGCTTCGTGAACAGCAGCCTTGGTGTCGTACAGCGTCCTAAACCACGTCCACTGGTCTGATCACCTTGATGAAGAGCTGAATCAGCAGGTGCAGGTGGGCTTGAATCATGTGCATGTTTATGTGTGTGCGTAGAATGTTTGATGTGGGTGGTCAGCGCTCAGAGAGGAAGAAGTGGATCCACTGCTTTGAAGGCGTCACCTGTATCATCTTCATTGCCGCTCTGAGCGCCTACGACATGGTGCTGGTGGAGGACGACGAAGTGGTGAGTTCACACACAACTCAGCATCTACCACACAAGGACCTGAACACAGACCAGGGCTAACTGTAAACAGTGAAAGGATCCAGATCAGGTCTGAGTGTAAACAGTAAAAGGATCCAGATTAGTTTTGCGTGTAAACAGTAAAAGGATCCAAATAAGTTTTGAGTGTAAGCGGTAAAAGGATCCAGATTAGTTTTGGGTGTAAACAGTGAAATGATCCTGACTACTAAAACTGGTCCTCACCGTCTACATGGACAGTGCCGGAGTCTCATGGTCTTTAGCTGTGTCTGTAAACCAGTCCGCCCAACAGTGACCCACTGCAGCAGAACATCACTGATCTGGCTCCAGGGTCTCCACTCAGGCTGGAAGATGTTGTAGAACATACTGCTGAAGAAGTTAATGCTGCTCTGTTAGAAAGGGGTGAGAACACACAGTGCAGCGTCCCCTGCTGGATATGGGGCTGCGTAGCTGCAGAACAAGACCTTCATAGACCTTCAGAGGTTCTTGTGGAGCTGTTGTTGGCAGGTGGTTGTGATGTTGTGGCTGATCGATCTCTTAGAGCTTTTATTTGAAATTAATATCACTAATTTCAGTCATGAGCTCACAGTTCAGCCTCGTTCTCTCCGTTTGTTTCTTGAAGAACCGAATGCACGAGAGTCTCCACCTGTTCAACAGCATCTGCAACCACCGCTACTTCGCCACCACCTCCATCGTCCTCTTCCTCAACAAGAAGGATGTCTTCGTCGAGAAGATCAAGAAGGCCCACCTGAGCATGTGCTTCCCTGAATATGATGGTAAGATCCACGAGGAACAAACACCGGAGAAAACATCAACACAGAGAACCTCAGCTCTCACATCATCTTTACACTACATGACAGGCCTTCAGAGCAAAGAACCTTCCCCTGTAAATTCACCAGGTTTGGTCAGAAGGACGATAGGAGGCGTGATTAGACTGTCAGAGCTTCTCGTATGGGGAGACTTTAAATAGGTAGTCTACATGGGGGTGAAGTATACTTTAAATGGGTAGTCTGCAAGGGGGTGGTCCCTTACGAAAATTCACTATGGTTTCCTATGGTTTTTATGCAGTAACCACAGTTTTACTATGGTACCCCATGGTACT